>JAOVYU010000004.1:5438920-5450291 GCA_025674565.1 Synodontis membranacea
TATTGACTTAGTTTAGTTCATCACTGTTTACTGCATGTTGCAATATTTTTATTTTAAGTAGACAGATTTAATTTCATCATTTTTGAAGTCACCATTACTCTATACCATTTCATTGCATGTGACTTTTGCACAGTACTGTATATATATATATCTTACATTTTTCCATTTCTTGTATATTACTATTGAAATCACCACACAGACACATTTGCATAGTTTATTGTGGACTATGTGGTGATTTCAAAAGTAACATACAAGAAATGGAAAAATGCAAAAGGCGTTTACAGAATGACTACAGAATTTTTTTTGTGAGACCTCAAAACACACAGACACATTTTAACCCTTTAAAGGGCACTAATTGAAAAACTCAGAAATTCTAAATTTCAACCCTAGAATGTATGTGTGTGAGGATATATTTTATCAACGTTTTTCATTTTTATTTTGCAAATCTAGGTCGATAAAGTTACCCTATATTTACTATATTTGGTTCCTCACTGGCCTGGGGGGGGAAGGGGGGGGGTCTTCTGAAAAGTGTACATATTAAAAGTGTGAGGAAATCACTTAAACGTCAAGGACCATTTATTTATTCACAAAATTTCAAATCCATGTGGTTCCACGAGGTCATTTTGGATATCCGATGAAGTTACCAAATAGAGTAATTTGTGGTCTCCAGATGATCACCACCCCTTTGATCATCCTGGGCTTCCGTCATTGTTCTCCTTAACTCCTTATCTCTCCCATGTGTTCTGTTCTGTTTGAACACAATTCCTCCAGGAGAAGTCACCTGTGGTCACCCATTGTGTTTTTAATTTTAATCTCATCTGGTCTTTAAACAGTACAGGCCTGGTTCCCATTTGACCTAATCAATAACACAGAAACTCCAAGCAGGCTTAAACTCTGTACTGTTATTATAATGTACTCAACTTAAAGCAGCCATGGGTGTGAGAAAGGCTCTATATAAATTATTATTATTATTATTATTATTATTATTATTATTATTATTCCTACGTTCTGAGAGAATCTATGATCATACCTCATGGGGAAAATCTACTGCCTGGTCTTTTAACATTTAATCTATTTCATGTTTTTCTTACGTTACATAATAAGCTGTTTAACTGAGTCACGTTTTAATGTATCATAAGCACCTTTAAAGGCTATTGCCTGCATCTACAAAATATCTCATATAACAGAGACAGCGTTTCCATACGTTACATGCTTGGAGACAATTAAAAGCCTCTGAGCTATCTTGCTATTCTATTGAATATAATAATATAATTCTATAATATAAGTAACGGAGCACTCAGTGGGGAATTAGGTAAATGCGAACTAAACATATATTGTTTAGAGTCAGTTACATTCATCTTATGAATTGGAGTCAGAGAATTCATTTAACTAAAATTATAAATTTGCACCTTGGTTAACAGACTATTTTTTTTTTTAACGTGATGGCAGATTCTGCAATATCCTGGAGTTAACAAACCAAAAGACAAATACTGTACCATATTAACGTGTGACACACACATCAAAGCACAGGCTTCCACACGAATCAGACTCCTGAGTCAGTGTATCTGTCTGTGTATGGGGAACAGGACTTCGTCGTGTGGAAAATACAACGCAGATCTGGAAAGAAAAGCTTCCTATGCAGTCACTGCATTTCCGTAAATGAGGACAGATGGGCTACCACATGCTGTCTGCAGTACATACCATGATTTTAAGGAACAACTTTCAATGTTTAGGTAACGTATGTGCTTAAAACATGAACAAGGCTGCTTTTTTTCTTTTTTTGCACTGGAGCTACACAAATGTTCATATCCTTGCTTCAAATTCATATATTTTAAAAGGTTAACGTCTAAACTGCAGTTAATTACAACCTCGTTTCCAAAAAAAAAAAAAGCTGGGCCGCTGTGTAAAATAGAAAATGTAAATAAAAACAGGACGTGATGATTTGCAAATCAGTCAAACCTGTATTTAATTCATAATAGAATAAGACAACATATTAAATGTTGAAATGGAGAAATGTTATTTATTTATTTATTTATTTTCAGGAAATATTATGCTAATCTTCAATTTGATGCCAGCAACACATTTCAAAACATTTAAAAAAAAAAAAAAAAAAAGTTGGGACAGGGGCATGTTTACTACTGTGTTGCATCACCTCTGCTTTTAATAACACTCTGTAAATGTTTGAGATCAGTTGCTGGAGTGAAATGTTGTCCCAATCTTGCCTGATTTCAGCTGCTCAACAGTTCAGAGTTTCCTTTATCATGTTTTTTTTGTTTGTTTCTTGATATGCTAAATGTTATCACTGGGTGACAGGCCTGGATTGCACCCTACTACATACTCATGCTGTTGTAATACATTCAGAATGTGGTTTGGCATAGTCATGTTACAATAAGCAAGGCCTTCCGTGTCTGTATGGCGGCATATGGAGCTCCAAAATCTGTACATTTCATTCAACATTAATGGTGCCTTTTCAGATGTGAAAGCTACCCATGCCATGCGCACTAATGCACCTCCCCCCAATACCATCACAGATGCTGGGTTTTGAATTGTACACTGATTGCTCTACTGTTTAGCCCAGAGGAAGGGGGATTCCATGATTTCCAAAAAGAATTTCAGATGTTGATTCATTAGCATACAGGACAGTTTTCCATTTTACAGGGCCCTTACAAGGCATTTGGCCTTGCATTTGTAGATCCATCAATGAACTGAGGGCCTGAAGATCACAGCTCTCCAATATTGCTTTTTGCCCTTGTCAGTTGTGCACAGAGACTTCTCTGCATTTTCTTATTAATACAGCATAATATCTTATAATGATATTATGTAATAAAAGATAACACATAATATCTTGTAATGATATTATGTACCATAGGTGATGAAACCGCCAAATTCTTTGTGATTTAGTGTTCTTAAACGGTCTTTCACAGACTTTACACACTTGTAAGTTCATTACTTAGAAGTGGAACTAAAGCAAGGAATAAAACACAACAAAGCATGCAGTTATGGGAATACTAATGAACAGGGCGATGTAATGCGACAGACACAAAACTGAAGATGATAATTTTCCTGTTTATTAATAAAAATGATTTATTCCTCTTGTACCAGAGCAATTTGCCAGTGATCAATTTTTTTCCGACCTAAATCGAAGAACGACGTGATGCATTAATGGAAACGATTTTGCAAATCAAGGTTCTTGTTGTACCCTCAGCAAGTAATAAGACATAAAAATACATCAGCATCCTCTGGACTGAAGACTTTTCTGTAATGGAAAACTTAAAAGGAATAGTTACAAAGTGCTGTTCCATTTCATACCTTTTTCCCTAGAGCATATCCAGTAACTGGAGGTAATGGTACATTAAAATATTTGAGTAAACTCCAGCATTAAGGAGCACTGATGAACAGCTACTGCACGGCGCAGTTAACAGGATATTATCTGACACAGTAATAAAAATGTGATCAGAATCTTAAAACAGTGATCGTGAAGAACACCATTAGATAGGGGTCTTAAATGAATTCCGCATATCCAGCCTCCATTAAGGAAACCTGTAAAAGAGAGATTGTGGTTTAGAATATTATTGAATCTTTATACATAGCATAAAGGCAACATGCAAAGGAGACAAAACGCTTTGAAGCCAAACCTCATGGTCAATGCAACGGAACTGCCAAGGCCAGCGTGTGTTGTAGAGGAAGGGACGGAGGTCAAAGCGGTTGTCGTCCGGACCGTAGCTCTCAGCGTGGTATGATGGAGTCACCGTAGTCATCTTGTGCCTGTTGGTCGAGTACATCCTGAAGAAATGCTTCACTTTTGCAGCCACCTATTTAGCCAGAGATGGGAGATAAGAACAAACTCATCACTGGTAGCAATACCCACTATAAGTGTCACAAAGTTGTCTGGTCAATTACTAACTAGGCAAACCAGACAGTTTTCTTTCCTGCAAAAATTAGCAAGCTCGGTTACACTAGGTTGGTAGATCAGTTGATTTACTTGACAAGGTTTAGCTAAAGAACCCCGGAACATGTTGCTTTTATCATTACCACACCTTTACAGTCTAAGTTAGCTAGAAGGCCTACTAGCTTAACACGAAGGTTCTCAGCTAAAAGATTCCTTGTAATGTAATTCCATGTAATTGTCTAATCCTGACTGATCAATGATCGATCCAAAACCACTGTGGTATTTTATTACGTCTGAGCTCATATGAAACCCTCCTAAAATCTGCCATCCAGAAGAAGTTATCCGATTACAAATGACTTTTTTTGGGAAATGTTTTTTGTAGAAAGACATTCCATTCCATTCATACAGTGCTTTTAACAATGGACATTGCCTCAAAGCAGCTTTACAGAAATATATAAATTCTGCTTCTGAATTTATGAATCTATACATTTATCTTCTTTATGAATCTATACATTTATCTTCTTTTTTTTTGCAGCAAAACCCAGGAGCCTTCATTATGCGTATATATATATATGTATATCCCCTAATGAGCAAGGCAGAAAAACTCCCTGAGATGACAAGAGGAAGAAACCTTGAGAGGAACCAGACTCAAAAGGGAACCCATCCTCATTTGGGTGACAGCGGACAGTGTAATTAAGATGCTAATGTAACTGCGTGCATGGTCACAAAGAAAAATTATTTCACAATATATTATAGATTTGGCTAGTAATGCTTTTCCTCCAATTTAAAATTGCTTTCAAAGTAAGATCAGATGCTGTTCTTTGCAGCAAAAGTCATGTAGAAACAAGCCTGGTTGTTGCATTGCTGTCCTGCTGACTAGGCAGAGGACAGAGCTGACCTGTGAAGGGGAACAGCTTTCTCTCCATGAGTGAATGAGCTTGCAGAACATGCTGTACGGGCCACACTTGGAGATCTTCCTAAGCTTGCCGATCACCGACAGCTCCGAATAGGTCATCCCCATGTCGGCCTGAGAGACAGAGAGACGGATCGTGTTAAATGAGGAACAGGTTATATCATTAGCCCACCAAAACCACACACAGGTAAAAAATAAAAATAAAAATACAGGAAGTGATACAGTGATGTGGGAAAGGCAAGCAGTTAATAAATGCAGATATCATGGTATAAGCATGAACTACAGCCATACCTAAGAAATAACTTAGTAAATGAACTGTGAAACAGTCTAATTACTATATTTAACAACACACAATGGGCTCTAGAATTATTGGCACCTCTTAAGAGCACAAAAATTATGTATGGATAATAAAACACAGTATAATACTCACAATAATACCCGTTTTTCAGTTAATTTGAGAAGCGAGTATAGTACCAAACCCATCCATTAATTATTCAAGCCATTTTTTTTTTTGGAAAAATAATTACACTGAAATTGTATGTGGCAAAATTATTGGCACCCTTGACTGTATTTAAAATGAATCCAAATGACATAATTTGAAAACAACTTTTTTCTCTCTCTCTCTCTCTCTCTCTCTCTCTCTCTCTCCATTGCGCTCCATCTCCAGGAACTAGACTATTGCTTTTGTCCACTTCCTGCTTCTCCATGCTATAAATCTAATCCTGCATGTGTGCAAAATCTCTATCTTCCATCACTACAGGTGAAGATGGTTTTGAGCTGCACAAGTCAGGTAAATGGATACAAGAATCAATACGCAGTCAATAATATCATTGAGTTGAACTAAAACAAAAGTCTGGATCCATCAGGACCATGGTGAAAGAGGCACAAATGTCTCCTAAATGATTACTTAGGAAACACCTCTTTGAGAAAATATTGTGTTAAAATAAAACTATGCATGCACTGCTACAGTCATTCATTTTCATGGAGGGTACCAATAATTCTTGAGCTCACTCCGTTTCTCCCAGGCCACTATAACTGACTCGTCCATACCTCATCAGTCTGAGACACCTGGCCATCGGTCAAGGGTTCGAGCTCTGCAGTGGGAGGGGCAGCCACGATGCTGCAGAGGACAGAGGAGCAGGACAAATGAGAAATAATAGAAATGGTGCAGCTTTCACTCTTAACAACAAAGCAGGACCCTCAGATTGTCTAGTCTATAGCACTGTAGTTTGTGCTTCAAATCCTGATTATCCCACTCCTGAATATTTTTTAAGTTGTTTATTTTTTTATATTTATTTTTTTTTATTATTATTATTTTTTTTTTTGCTTTAACTCCTAGTACAACCGGTTCAAGCAGATAGACATGAAAAAAAAACCCACAAACAAATGTGTTACGCTAGATCTAGTTTGCACTTCTTGGTAATTCATACACACTGACAACGTGTAGCTCAACTGAGTATGCATTTTGCTGTTGTGTAGAGTGCGATAAAAAAAAAAAAATAGTTCCTCTATTTTTGGATATTTGTCATACTAAATGGTTTCAAAGCACATTTATGAAGCATGAAGCAAAATGCAATACAAGACAACTAGAACATAAGGAAATGTAATGAAGGTAAAAAGTTATGCAATACATATATCACCCAGAGAAAAAGTATTTAGACCCATAAACATAATATCTAGTTGTGAATGCTTTAGCAGACCAAACATTTACGATAAGTGGAGATCATTCCTTCACATTGCTCTGGAAGGAATTGTGGCCCAATCTTCCTGTCTTTGCAGAATTGCAGGGCTTTCGAGCATACAGGTACACTGCCCGTTTAAGCTTCTGCCACCATATCTCAATGCGATTCATGTGAAGAGTGTGAAGCGTGTCACGACCAAAAATTTCATATTGCATCTTCTGAGCCATTCAGTTCTCGAATCGCTCTTGTGCTTCTGACTGTTTGTGCTTGAGCTTGAGAACATTATCAAAAATCCTCAGCACCTTCATGCAGCCACTTTAGGGCCCTAGAGTAAAGCCCTTAACCCTCTCTTCTCCAGGGCCACCGTGTCATAGCAGACCCTGTGCTCTGACCCTTCCTAACTTCCTAACAAGCTGTCATATGAGAAGACAGAGAACTTTGTTGTCCTGTAATGTAAAGGTAACAAATAAAGGCTTCCTCTTCTACTTCGTCTTCTACAAATGGCAAGGTGTTTTTTCAAAATGTGAGATGAGCCATTACGTTTATCTTGGTTATGTATAGTGGTTTTCTCCTTGCAGCTCTCCCATGGGCACCATTTAAACCCAGTCTCTTTTTAATGGTGGTATCATGACCACTGGCCTTATCTGAGGTGAGTGAGGATTGTAGGTCCTAATATGGTTGCCTGCATTCGTTTTGTGACTTTCCGGATGAGTCGTGAGTGTGCTCTTGGAGGAATTTTGGTAGGTCACCTACTTAATGGGAAGATTCACAACTGTTCCATGGTTTCACCATTTGGAGATAATGGTATCCCAAAGCCTTAGAAATTGCCCAAGCCTTAGAAAATCAGCTGGGATTGGCTCCAGCTTCCCTGAGAATGGAAATGTGGTAAAGATAATGGATAGATGGATGGATGGATGGTTGGATGGATGGATGGATGGATGGATAGATGGATGGATGGCAGCAGTAATCAGGCCTGGGTGTGACTAGTCTCACTGAACCCAATTATCAATTTAACTTGGCTAAATGTTTGACTGAGTAATGAATAAGAGAAACTACAATTTCACTTAGGGCCAGATGGTGTTGGATAATGTTCTTTCTTTAATAAAGGTCACTTAAAAATTTTTACACAGGTTGTACGTCTTATTCAGTTTTGTCTGAGGATATAAAACAATTGTCTCTGACAAATATACAACAAAAAAAGAAATCAGGAAGGTTCACTACAGAACTGTATCCATGCATCATTTACACACCTCTTAAGAGCGGAGAGCTGAAAGCGCCCAGCACAGTAAAGCAGGAAACTCTTCAGATCCATCTTGCTAATACCTCCAATGGGGTTTATATCAGCACTGGAGCAGTCGTATTTAGTGAAGTAGCCGGTCAGACTACGGGAACGGAAAACACTTCATGAAGCCCGGACTATTTGATTAGGAAAATGTGTTCTTGCAGGTTATACGAGTCAAACCTCTCATCCACATTGGCTGAGCCAAGCACCAGCAGACCTCCAGGTTTCCCTTGAGCCCATAGATACAGCTGGGCAAACAGGTAAGCCAAAATCATCCTGACACGAGCCTGGAAGACCAAAAAAAAAAAAACCCCACAAACACTCTGTTTATAAGTACTCGAATATGAGTGAAGAATAAAGCAGGATAGAGTGGTGTGATCCCAACGGTAAGTTATCACTTGATTAGTAAAAAGGTTGCTTATTGTTTTCTCTGTTTATAGTTTCATTTAATGTTAGTTAGGGTTATAAACTGTCAATCGTTCTTTTTTGACTCTGTTGTTAAGTTAATAAGACCAAAAAAACCAGCAGTCGGTTACTTACAAAGTCCAACATCCTAAAGAACTTCCTATGGTGGAAAACACATTCACGCTCTGGTGTAAGCAACTTTATATAATTACTATTACATCACTGTTTTAATCTGTTATTGGAAAATGATTATGTGTTCCGAAACATATACACAAGCAGAATTGAAAACGTTTTTTATTATTTATTAACCGACGACCGCATTTGGCAGCGATTACTTCTTTTTTAATTAAAGAACACAACATTGCGAGAACGGTTACACAAAATGTCTATCCACGAAACAACTTAGTTTCTGTTATGGCTTACATTACAGAAGCTATAAACTGCTTTTAAGTTTACCAGCATTTAAGTTTACTGCAACAGTTTGTTTTGCATTATATATGCTATTTCTTCTGTTTGTTTTTTTTTTTTAGCATCGTATTCTGTCATCATTCATCAGTCATTTAATCCTCTTTTAATATATGCTGCACCCTGGTCTGAGAGAAACACATGGTTACAAATGACAATAAAATCCTGCTTGACTTGACTTGACTTTAACGAAGTATTAGTTTAGGGGTGTACACAATTGTTCAATTAGATTTAGGCTATTCTAAGTTTATGTGCTTTTCTATTTTCCCTAAAAAAAAATAATAATAATAATTTAAAAAAAAAAAAAAGTTTTTTCACTTTCATTCAAATTTCCCCCGCAATCTCACATCGAAGGCAGAAAAAGATCTTGAAGGGTTTTTCTATCCATGGTGCATTTATGAGAAAGCGAAGGGAAGCAGACAGACAGCAGACGTTTGCCATGTCTTGTGCCGTTGCACAAAATGTGCTGTGCTTTCACAAATGAAGAAAGTCGGCCTGGACACCCAAGTCACTGAGGTGAACAGTGTCAAACGGTCCAGCGTGGGCGTGAACACTGCGGTAAGGCTCGCTGCAAGCACACTTCTTCAGCAGAAACAAGCAATCAGCACAGTTTGCCCGGGCTTTTCAACTGGCTGAAGGCTTGAAACCGTCAAGGCACATTCCAGCACAGAGCACAATGTTACAAGCAAATACTGTACATGCAATGCAGCTTTAATAAAGAAATGAAACTTTTTTTGAAGATAAATATGAACTGAATCTAATTTAACACGAACTGAGTGAATAGAGAAAATGGGGGAATGGTTAGACTTTAAGAAATTCATGGTTTTTATTTAAATTCTGCAAAATAAACTACTACGCAGTTACTGTAGCAGTCCCGTCTTCCCAAAATGAACATGTTTAATTAAGGAATAAAACAAGTTAGGGTGAGCTTTTATAGCGATGGTTTGGAGTAACGCGTCCAGACACAAAACTGGGTCGCTGTTACCATCCTTAGCTTTGCTGATTATTTTCACAATAACAGATGTCCCGGAGTGTTTGTTTCTTCTTATACCAAAGTAATTTGCCAATAATTCCAATTGAATTTCCTAAGTTACGTCACGCAATACGTTTTATCCATTTACAGTTACGTTCCACATTCTGGAACATCCATGAAACAAATAACAAAGCACTGACACTGAAGATTCCTTCTATAAATATCATAAAATAAAGATCTTTTTACAAAAAACTGACCAATGAATACAATCTAGTTTCTTGGTTAAATGCCAATACGTTGTTTTAAAATCAGTTTATTATTAGACATAAATTGTGCGAAATCGTCCACTGTACAAGTCCTTGTGAATAAGCCATAGGAAACGTAACAATTAATATTAACGTCCCTTGAAGCCAGAATGACTCAAGTTTTCATCTTTGTAAAGTCCTACAAAAATTTTCTTTCTGTCTTGAATATCCATATGAAGTGATGAAACCTCCCGAGGATCACGATTCGTTTGCCTGTACTCACTCTAAACTGTCTTTAGAAACCTGTATGTAATATGTATTGAACATGTTCTAAAAAATGGACAACAGTTTACAACAAACCCACTTTTTTGACACTCTGATTTCTTACTTAAATTTCTTTCCAGTAAGTTTTAGTAATCCTTTCTCTACAATTGCCCTCGGGGGAAGCCCCTCATAGTCAGCTTAACATTTGTGGTTGATGAACCGCCGGATTCTAGTAAACTCTATATTTATAGGTAAAGGTACAGCTTTAAGACGTTATCTATTCGCAACATCTTGTTAAAACGGATACAGGACTGGTGATTACGCGCCAAAATAAAAAAGGTCCGCACCTGTACGTTCTGCAGAGCCAGGTTCTCCCTACTGCTCCCTCCATTTGCACGAAACTTGGGCCACTTGCCCATCACCATGGAGAAGATTCCCAGCATGCCTTTCACTGCCATGTCGATGTTGATGTTGAGATGATTGCTAACACAAGAAAGTAGAGCTCAATTTTACCTGCTGGCAATTTTAAAACGTTCAGCAGCGATCACGATGCCAATCTCGAGATTGATGAGCTACATTAGCAGGAGGCCACGTCTGATTCCACTCCCAGAACAGGAATCTGCTTTTATAGTCATATTTTCTATAAAACACCGATCTTGTGTCCTGTTACATATTTCGGTATTGATTATTTATTATTATTTTTTTTTAGAGGTGTTTTGGATCATCTGGTATGGTCAAGTAATAACCTCCGGCAGAGGCAACCAGGTTTTGTACTAGAAACACCCTGGTATTTATCCTGCCATAAGGAATCGCAAGCATGCAAAGGGCTCGTCTACATTTTGTCTACTGCGTTGCCTGGAAAAAAAACAACCAAATCTGACCTGCCGATTTGAGCAGCCAGCTCTTTCGCTCGGTTGCGGGTGTCTTCTGAGGAATTTACACTGCCCATGTAGCAGGTGGTGAAGAGGCGTCCGCACAACTCCCGCGGATCTTCAGGCCTGTAGGAGGCATCGCTCACAACGCGCTGAACATCCTCCAGCACCTGATCCTCTGGAAGAACACCATGGCTAATCCTAACGCATCAGTTGTTCGAGTAATGGCATTTTCCAAATTCGTTATTTGACTTCTTTTAGTTGTATCTATGAGTGTGTGACACTTTCTTCCCTTTTGTTACATGGTTAAGAAATTATAATTAATTAAACATAGTTTTATAACTGCAGTGCAAAAGTTTGCATACCCTCATATGTATATAT
>JAOVYU010000004.1:5488277-5502161 GCA_025674565.1 Synodontis membranacea
GTAGAGGGGAGGGGGGGGGGGGGGGGGGGGGGGGGGGGGGTTGGGAACAACAGTGCCAGTTTGTAATCATGTGGTCAAGTGATAGCATGCTACAGTTTATTCACTGGCAAAAGGAATTTCTAAATTGGTTGCGTGCTCTTCTAACTCGGCGGGTGTGTGTTAATCAGGACGGCGTAGGTTGGGGAGACGCTGTAACAGGCAGTCATGCGGGGCAGCACGCTCAGCTCTTTTACTCGTATAGTTTTATAAAGAGATTCCCAGCTGGGAGAACTTAGTCTCGCAAGACAAGACTTCTAGCATTCGCCGAAATACTCAATTGACATGGCAAATGACCAACCACAGACCTTTTCTCCTAGCCTGTTGGCAAACACGCAGGATTATTTCATTTACTGACCGCAAATTGCTTCAAACTAAAGTCTTTCACAGCTTTTTTTTATTTTTTTATTTATTTATTTATTTATTTTTTGAGGCAGCGTTCAAACGTTCGTTCACAGAATTGCAACCTTCAAGTCAAGATGTATTAGATCTATGGCACCATCAAATAATAAAGTTTCAAGAGGATTGAGAATACTGTAGGACTGAATACCTTTTGTACACTTTGCGGGTCACAAGCTTCAGAATCTTAAAGCCTGCTGGCTATTTCCATATCCGTTTATGCACTTCAGTATTTTGTAAAGCAAATACTCCAGTACTTTACTGAATTTGACCAGACAGCTTTCACCTGGACTGGGATCATTTTCATTTAGGAGTGTCTGTACTATGATTCATCTGACGAAGTTGTGTATTTTATTCACCTCTAGTGATGCTATAATCTTTCCAGAGCACAGTATAGTCACTGGATTGGAGAACTTCACTGCATGACGTCTTTAAATATTCTGCTACAGGAGCAGGGCTACAGGAAACGTCTTTGGATGGTTCTTTGCCTTATAACATACTTTAGGTGGGTTTTTCAATGTTAAGCAATAATAATAATAAAAAAAAACTTTTCTAATGTAATAGGGACTTACCCTAGCCACCAGATATCTACGTTATATACAGAAAAACCTGCCACTCGACTGAGCCTTATTCATAGTGTGCTGGTTAGATCACTATCCCAGCTGGTTAGAGTGACTGATAGTTTAAAAGTGGTGGACTAGGGGATTGGCTACTGCATAGGCCATGAACATCCTACCAATAGAGGAATTACATCGGTCCTCAATCAGACATACAGTACAGTACATAGACGCAATGACGCCATTGGTTGTTTTTCTTTTCCGGAGAATAATGATGAATAGCATGATGAATAGCATGACTCTGGCACGATGCTTTTACGATATGATAATGATTGCATGTTCTGCTTTTTAGAATTGCAGAAACGAAATCAGGCGCTTCCCCTAGCTTGAGGATGTGACACTGCGAATGTATCAGCAGACAGACGTGCAGTATCTGTTGCAATGTGTTATTGTCCCAGGAACACTGAATTGGCTATTGCTCTCCACATTGACTCATCCTCCAGATATTTTGATGTGTGTGTATATATCTGACTGCAGGAATTCCTATTTGGAGAGCACTACTGCGCTAACAGACAACCATGACATGTAGGTCAAGAATGAAACATGATGGGACGAGGCATTCAACCATGTGGAAAAACCTGAAGTTGATTATTTTCCAATAACGGTATACCCCAGCAGTGTTTTTTTTTTCTTTCCATCTAATGCACAGCCATTTGCCAACGATCAAATCTGTAATTTGTAATTTATAGTTACTGTACATTTAATGTCGGACATCCAGGAGACGTGTTAGTTCTTAGTTCTTCAGAACAAACATAACCGTAAAATAGCATTGCTGTGGTATACACAGTAGTGCTCAATAAGTTGCTAGCATTATATATTCTTTCCATGTTTTATATTTGTGACCAACGTATATTTGTTTTGGCAGCACAGTAAAGAAAGGCAGTCGTGGCGATATAGCAAACTTCAAATTTAGTCGAACTGAACAGAGGGCGAGAGAGAGAGAGAGAGAGAGAGAGAGAGAGAGAGAGAACACATTGCCACTGGAATGTATTATTATCAGCACAGACAATGATGCCAGCATCCTTCAGCCTTAGTAAACGACACTGCCTCGCTCAATTAAGTTGAGAACAAACAACAGAACAACAGTGGAGAGGGTTATGTAGAGGGCAATAATGACAGCCTTGCTGGCAAACAGTCTGATTCTGGCGTCTGTGGCCTACGCCGAGCACTGGGGGGCTTGTCTGAGTATCGTACACTTCATTAGAAGACAGAGAAGACTTGCAAGACTTTTTTTTGCTTAAGAGTTCACTCGGTTCACGGAGAATTATACACCAAACAGACTAGACGGGACAAGGTAAGACAAGGTAATGATCATTTATTTCTTTTGTCATCATGAGCATTGTGAAACATGTAATCCATTCGAACTTAATTCACTCTGGATGGCTGAGAGTACCATATATGTGTCATTTTACTGGGTCTGGCTTCCCTGCGACCCTTAAGACATCCACGTGCATGCTTTCTGCAGCCTAGAGCTCATCTATTATCCCTAACTAATATTACACCTGCAATTAGACCAAAAAAAACCCTAAATAAATAAAATATGTCTGCCGAAAAGAAAGAACTTTCCTATTGGTGCACTGAGGTTTTTCAATGGACACAGATTGCACTTTATGTTAATTTAAAGACAATTTGTCCGAACATGTTGCTCTGATTATCGCAAGGAATTTTCAAGTACATATTTAATGCATCAACTGAAATTATTAGGTTTTCTTTAAATTATGTCTCATTGAAATATTCAAATATCGAAAGCACAGATTTGTCGACGATACATTCTAATTAGTAAATTGCCTTTTATACTATTTTCAAAAACATAAAAAGCTAATTACGTTATTGCAATTTTTCCAATGGTACAAAATCTCACTAACGCTACGTAAAATAATGGCACGTGTCTGGATTTTGGTTCAGGCCAAGAGTTTTCATTTTGCTGCATCACTACATTCTGCAAAAAAAATAAAATAAAATAAAAATCACAACCCGTTAATTCAGTATTTTCTATTAAAAATAAACCTAGCGCAACCTAATCTCAAAGTTCCCTTACAGTACGTCACTAAGATGTCTGGTCACTTGCTTCCAACGTTCCGTTTGTTCTGTGCACAATAGCTGAGCCTGTCGCTCCTCAGGGTCACCAAGGCACATACCATACAGGAGAAAATAACGTACGGCATCGTGGGAAGGGACTCCAGGGTTAATAATCAAATAGCAGAAGGATTTTGCAATTGGACACGCTCTCTCTGCGTTTGTCTTTTTTATGATGGCCGGACAGGGCTCGGCTCCTTTGAAGGCGAGATCAGAGAGAGAGGTAGACGCCATAGGCCGGAGTGGTGGCAGTAGGATCCATTACGCCGGCCGTGACCTCACAGGCAAAGCATGGCATCTGTGTTATTGCTCCATTAGGACGAGCTGAGACTCACGTGCGGGCTGTTATTGAGAGCGGGGCAGAGGTCAAAGGCGTGCACATCAGAAAAGAGTGCTTTCTTCCCACCCCTGCCTTTACTACTTAATGTCATCCTTAAGTCAGAGAAGGTGCGTACTGTATGCAAGTGGGAGAAAAACAGAGAACGATATGCAGACAAAATCTGTGAGATATATGGTAAGAAAAACAACCAGAACATGCTTTTTAAAAAAGCTGACAGCAAAATACACGACAAAATAAGCTGACTTTGGCTGGCACCTTTACCTCTTAAGCCGGAGACGTATTAGACAATCCTTTAATCTTGGTTGAATTGGCAACCTAGCCAGTTTTAGATGTGGCTAGGAATACAGTAGCGAAAATGAAGAAACGTTAGAATAGTTTTATACAGTAAGCGTTTTGTTTATGATCGACCTTCACTATTCAATCAAATCAATCAATCAATCAAATTGTATTTATCAAGCACCTTTAAAACAACATCCGTTGACCAAAGTGCTGTAAAAGACAAAAAGGTTAGCAGGTACAAAACAGCATATATACTCAAGATACATTGCACACTACTATACTAAACCAATCAATAAGATCAAAACAGAATAATAATAATAATAGTAATAAATAAGATGAAACCAACTTCATAAAATCAAGAAGGATTAAATGCGCATTCAAAAAAACAGCTACTATTAAAAACACAAGTCAAGTAGCTACGTAAGTTGCTTGCGAGCTAGCTAGCGTGCCAATCAAAAACAATAATAATAATAATAAAAAAAATTCTAATAAAACGTTGTGATGCCATCGAATCCGGTCCTCGCTGACTGTGTGCCATATCTTATTTTACTGAATAATTTGTAGTCGTGGCAGGACTCATTGACTAAAGTCATACCTGAACCTTGCTACGGTCTTTTATTTTGGATCCTCTCTCTCCTGAACCATCACTTGAGAGAAGTTTGTGCTATGGGTAAATATTGCAAATGTGTCAAACCTGACCTCGCTATGAAATTTGACTCGTGAAGGATATCCTCGATAGACGTCCATGCCTTATATGTCTGATCGAGGCTAATCTAATTAAACGAATGTCATCTTCGCATGAATCTGTTTTTCACCGTTAAAGTGGCGTGAGTGGACTTTCAGGTCCGAAACACGTAATTAAATGATCTAACTGAATTATTTCCAGATTTTCTAGGAAGAATTACATACTGAACAATCCGCAACAGTTAGCATGCTTCGTGTTGAATCTTCAATGCGGGTGAAAACTTAACACGGCAGAAAAATGCTTTATTGTTAATAATTCTACATTTATTAACCGTGTCTGTGTCTGTATGCCTATTTGACCTAGTCCTTTCTTTCTTTCTTTCTTTCTTTCTTTTTTTTTTCTTTGCTAAATTCTGACTGACCGGAAAACCGCCGGAGTGATTCAGCTTAAGCATCACAGTTACTGGATATTACTTCCATCCTTAAATGAACTCATGCACACAAGTGCGTGAACAGGAAAAATTGGGTGTTTTTTTTTTTTCTTTGGCGCAGTAAAGTTTATAGCACACCTTTACAGCCAGAAGCTCTTTGTCCCTCCGGAGCAGTGACGGAAGTGAAGTCACCCACGACTTTTCCGACAGGAAAATGAAACCTGTTGAGTGTGACCACCCACCCACCCTCTTTTCCTCCTTCCCTCCTCCCATTTCTCTGCCTTCCTTGGGGGCATGAGAAGAGGGGGGAAACAGGAAGCCCATTCATTGTTCTGGGTGAATTTGGAGCTCTTGCTTCATACAGCCCAGCCCCACCATTCATCTAAATAGAGTGCTGATGTAAGCATCCCAGCCGTGACAAGCACCACCACACTATGAATTCGTCAGTCTTTCTTCCTTTACCCGTCAGTCGTATTACTGCGTCTAGTTACACAGAACTAAAAGCTCACAAATGAGTCCAGTGTACAATCAGTGTAATGTCCTTTTCATTGCTATACGCCAATTTCAAAGTAATGAATGTGTTTATATATGGCTGCCAAGCAGGAAAACCCCTTACTGTAACGGTCCACCAACAGGAACATAACCTCAGGGGGAATTCTATGACAGACCTCAGGGCATCTTCACAGAAACAAAGGGGGAAGCAAACGTCCTTAGAAACGATTGTATGGAATAAACAAAAGCCGCAAGCAGTGGCGCGTACAGTTCAACAGGACACAGTCAGTGAGATCAGCGCAAGGACACAAAAGCTCAAACTCATCAGCAATGTCAGTGAAGACTTCAGAAAGCCCTCATTGCCCTACAAGTTAGACTCTACTATTCTGGGCAAACACACAGGCGTGACGATGCAGTCAGCCTTTCCGCTGGTCGCAACTACAGCTGTACAGAATGAATTAAAATCCAAAAGGCTGAAAGTTAAAGAAAGTTGAACAAATTCATTTTGACTATGCACAGACAAGCTGCAACAATCATTTTCCATCCTGATTTAGAATCAAAACATTTTCCATCCTGATGCTCAGGATTCACTCGTAATTAGGCCATGCTGCTTCAGGAGAGCAGCAAGATGCTCCAGAGCAAAAACCAGTTAGAGAATCACAAGTGGGGCTTTAAAGGATGCCAATGTCGACTTATTCTACAATCCACTGTACTCGATTTTTCCAGTTCCTGCCTAAACACATTTAAAAAAAAAAAAAACGTGGATGTCCAGAGCATATGGCTAGTATGTATGAGCATGTATGGCTATATCCATCCATCCATCCATCCATTATATATATTGCTTATCCATTAGGGTTGCGGAGAAGCTGGAGTCAATCCCAGACGACTTTGTCTAAAAGCCTGTCGCCAAGCTGTCGTTGTGCGAACACAAAGAAATGAATAGCCCTTCACAAATAAGAGTAGCCAGTTGACCTAATTTGCATGGCTCTGGGCTATGGGAGGAAACTGGAGCACCCGGAGGAAACCCATGAAGACAAACTCTATACATAAAAGGCCCCATTCAGCCATTAGATTCAAACCCAGGACCTTCTTGCTGCCAGGCGACAGTGCTAAACAGTATGCATGGCTAGTCTCTGGATCTGATAAGCATCATAAGAAGACGCGACACGACCTATAACATAGGTCAACTAAACGTGTTCGTCTTTGCTCATAAAAACGATCTTTCACAATGCTCTTATTGCGCTACTTAAACTGGGCCGAAATCAACAGAATTCCGTTACGAATCTAAACGTACAGCGCTGTTAAAACGGGTTTTCCCAAAACATAAGCTGTATTTCGAATATAATCGAATATTATCGAGTAGAAAACAATACAAAAGGGAAAGCTGACGTTAACTGATGTTCTTCTGCAGATTTAATACCGGCCATTCAACAATACTCATTTGCTGTCTGTGAAGTGACCTTCAATTGTATTAGGGAGATACAATTTATTTGTAAATCTGTAATTTTGCACTTTTATTTAGAAATAAATATGTCCCAGGACTGCTTTGCGTTACAGCGAATGCACGAAATAGACAAGATGCTGATGAAAGATACAACTCTCCATAGGTTTAGTAAATTATCCTGCACGTTTAATAATGGGCATTATTCATCAT
Source organism: Synodontis membranacea (assembly GCA_025674565.1). Classification (NCBI taxonomy): domain Eukaryota; kingdom Metazoa; phylum Chordata; class Actinopteri; order Siluriformes; family Mochokidae; genus Synodontis; species Synodontis membranacea. The sequence continues at coordinate 5,495,286 of JAOVYU010000004.1, forward strand.
CATCATCATCATCATCTTAGTCTTCTTTCTTTTTTTTTTTATATGCATCGAGCTTTTAGGTCACGAATCTCAATTAATGCCAACAGACTGGTAAAAATGTGTCAAGGAAGAACTAAACCACCCGAAAACGTTTCTTTCTATCTTTTCCAGCCACATCCACAAGAGCAAGCAGCACATCACTAACCACTTTTACACTAAATCGATACAGCGACGGTCACAAACGAGTACGAAAAGCAAAACCTTAGACAGACAATGCGACGGAGACTGCAGAGATTAGACGTACCGCGCTGTATTATTTGCATTCAAACATGACCTTTGAAATGCAGCCTCCTGTGTTCACCAGAGTGAGTTTGTGTACAAGTCTGTGGTCTGTATGCATCCTCAGTTCCCTCTAATCTTCTTCATTTAACTCAGACAAGCTTACCTCACCCCTGGAACCAAGAAAAAGGGACAATCTTGCTACTGTAGTCATTGTGACCCCAGGCACCACAGAGGTCATGGTGCTAATGAATCCCATTGATTCTTTCACTACGCCTACACAACATGCCGAGTCTCCACAAAAGCATCTCACGCTTGCTTTTCCACACAGGCAAAGCAACTCTAATACAGGATTAATGTGTACTTTAAGGTGAGCAGAATATAATACTGTACATATGTAAATAATGCTGTGTGCATTTTCACGTAGGCAGTCGCTGACACTAGTTTATTGACACATTTATTTTCACATGCGATTTTGCAAACTGCTCCGTGCATTTCCCCACGGATGATTCATTTGTTTGTGCGTGTGATTTTTCACACAAATCATTTCTTCCATACGCGACTTGTGCACTTTTACCCGTTTTTCTCATGCAATCCCTTATTGCTATTTTAATATACGATCACATATCAAATGCGTGTGGATTTTCCTACGAAGACGCTAGCGTCCGGACGATCCTGTGTCGTTTAGCGTCTCTGACCTGTTTTCGAAGGGTTAAAAACGAGGTCGTGGATAATGACAGGGTCAGCTAATGTCCCATTGGCTTAAGACTTAATTAAATTTCCCTGGAAGTCAATGGGGGGAAAATTGCACGTGACAGCTTTAGCCCATTCAGATACTTGAGATGACATATACTGTAGATAGAAAACAGAAACCAAGCACTATAACAGAGTGAGCAGTTACATATTCAAAAAACACTACAGTTATATTCCTTTTAAAAAGATGCTACAGTGACCTGTTTGTGAACCGAAGCTTTTTTTTTTTTTTTTTTTTTCTCCCAGAGTGTTATCTGCAGTAACTGCACTCCTCTTCCGGCCAAGATGTTGGGCGCTCTCGGCACAAAAAAAAAAAAAAAAAGCCGAGTTGTACTTGTGTACAGCAGAATTTGACAGCAAAATTGGACTTTTGTTTGTTGTTTCGGTAACCAGAATCTGTTTAGAAAGAGCTTGCACAGTCTCTGTCATTTCGGATGTTAGTAATTTGCAAGACTGGGTGGGACGAATATGAGAGGCTTTGCTTGTGTCTTATTTCAGAAGACTGCTTAGATATTATCAAGCGTAATTGCAGGAAGCCCACCCTAAAGTGCATAAAAAAAAAATAAAAAAATGATGAAGCAGGGAAAGGGGAAAGTGTGTACGAGTATGTCTGTGTCTGTTATGGTATATAAATGTGAGTGAACAAGCAAGGGTGAACGTTAACTGCCCGTCTTGGAGTGGTCCTGGCACAGATGTGTTACAACTGGGGCCAGCTCCATGAGTCTCACTCCTCCAGTTTAATAAAGCTCTGGGCTCCACTGCTCTAATGCTGTGTTCTCATTAGCAGGCAGAAAGCCCAACTCGCTTTGCTGTAGTATGCATGTGTGTGTGTGTGTGTGTGTGTGTGTGTGTGTGTGCATGCAGCAGGTTTGGCTTAAACATCCGGACTCTGGAAAACCAATCACAGTCATAGTACTGGTAAGAATTATGATGATGATGATGATGATGATGATTATGATGATGACGATAATGGGCTTTTACAGAGATGGGGTCAGGACTATGTAATTTACCATTTCCCATCTTTTTACCACCTATTGTGGCAGTTTGGGAACTAATAAAATTTGTTAGATTATTCCGATGCATTTGTTACTGCCACAGAGTCTACCCCGGGGTCACCGTATCCAGTTGCCATGCCAACCACGGCTGTATCCCTTTGTGTTGGAACTACAACGGCAAAGATTTCCCTCCTGGGATTATTAGAACGAGGCTCGACTCCATGCACAGGCAAAGATCTCCGTGTAAACCTAATCCACAGAGACAGCCAGTTTTATCTACTATACGCCAGGGATTGTACGAATCCGGGTCAAGGCAGCATAATTCTCCTGTAAATATTGTCCCGGCCGCCATGTGGTCGGTGAAATCATCTCTGAACGCCCTCCGCCCACATGCTAAGAGCAGCAAGTTTTGCAGCTGACTGCTCACAAAGCGTGCAAAGCGTATGGAGCGAGCCCAGCTGAGTTAAGAATGACCTAAACTCTTTTGGGGATTTTCCCCTTCATTATGCATTACGCTCGGGGAGCACACACGTGTCTTTTGAAATAAGTCCCCCCCCCCCCTCCCCCCTGTGTGTATATGCGTGTGATTTGGTTCTTGCATGGACTTGCTGAAAACCACCAACATTGTCATCACAGCTGTAATTAATGTAGGAATATATTTGCACGTTAGACTAATTATACATAAATCATACACTTGTTTCTTTTCACAGCTGTGCGTTCAATATGAAGTGTATGGGCAGGGCCGTGCAGGCTCTCGGATGAAGACTGACAGAACACTTAAGCCCTTTTTTCATAATTATATCCTATAAAATTACTACAGTCTGTTTGCGTAATCAATCAGCACGATCTAGACTTGCTTACATTGTGCAAAGTGAGCTGAGGTAATAAGGCTATATTTTTTTTTCCTCTTCGTTAACATATTTTGTATACATTTCCCCCTTGACGCTCTTGTATTGTAGCTGTCCTGTGAGTTTTGCGTCATCCTGTGCCGTCATTCTGTTGGTGGCTTTTTGATCTGCTCTCATTGGCTGTCTTGGGTCACAAATGCAATAATTGCAGTAAACTGACCATCATTGAGTGTTACAGATTCTAAGAACCGCCGATCTCAATTTACAACCAAAGAATTCCGGGTTACAACTCAAGGCTCCGGGTTTGAACGTGGCAGCTGTATGGGGTCTTTCTGTGCGGAGCTTGCAATGTTCTCCCCATGCCTGCGAGGGTTTCATCGGGCTGCTCTGGTTTCCTCCCACGACCCAAAGACATGCAGGTTAGATCATCTGGCTACATGCCCATATAGTAGGTGTAAATATAAGTGCTGAATGGATGTTCGTCTCTGTATTAGACCTGCGATCGATTGATAACCTCTCTCCCAAAGTCATCTGGGATTGGCTCCAGCTTCTGTGTAACCCTGACCGATAAGCGGTATAGACAATGCATGGATGCTACTTGCCTTAAATAACATTGCCACCAAATACTGCTAAACTATTAATGTAGCTGTACTAATACACATATGAGGTGCCATTAATCCCAAAGACATGTAGACCAACGTTACCCAAAGAACCTGCTGCCATTGTCATTTTTTTTTTTTTATTGTTTTTCCTGATATGTCCTTCCCACGGTCATTCTTATAGTCGTTTTCATGTGCCGCCACACCTCCTGCGTCTGGTTGCATTGAGCTTCTTGATGTTTAGATGTCTGGTTGCTGTTGTCTGCTTTAGGACTAAATAATACAAGCCTATAAAACCTCAACCTGAGCAGAACAAAAGTAACAGCTGTGTGCTCATTTCCCCAACAACAACAACAATTAATGATTAAGTCCTCATACTGGCATTTTAATTTTTTTATTTATTTCATTTTTTTTCTTTAATGAAGTAACGTCTGGACGGTTTTTAGACTAAAGGATTGGAAGTGTTGGAAATCCAAATGTCTCTTGACCCTGATACCACCGGAAATCCTTTTACCCAATATTAACATGATTGGTTTATTATCTAGAAAATTCAACAAATATACACCATTGTTGAGGAACAAACGTCGTCAGATGGAGTGACAGAGAAATGCGTGGTTGATAGGGGCTGATTTTATTTGTTCAGGAAAGCAGACAGATAGCAAGAATGGCGAAGACAACATGTCTAATGATACACCGTAACAACAAGGAAGGACAATACATAACACATTGGTGGCAAGTAAAACACTTGCTTTGTTGTTGGGAAATTGCAGGTTCAAAGCAATGCCGCAGCCATCTGAGGTCAGGAGTTCTGCGCTTTGAGGGGGCCTTCTCGATATACAAAGATGTCGTGGATACCACCAGCTTCCTGAGGAATTTCAGCCCATTCCTCAAAGGCAAAGACCTCCAGGACACTAACATTCTTGGGTTTGTGTGCTGCAAACACCTTCTTCAATTCCCACCACAGATTTTCAATGGGGTCCAATTCAGGTGACTATGAGGTCCACTCTAGTTTCTTCCAGGACTTTTTCTGAAAACCAAGCCTCTGTGAATTTGAAGGTAGGCTTGGGATCATTGTCCTGTTGGGAAATCCAGTGACACCCATGCTTCAGCTTTCTCAAAGATCTCATGAGGTTTTCTTCTAGGAATTCCTGGTACTTGACTGAATCCCTCCAGCCACCAAAGACGCTTGTCATGAAGGGGTTGAAAAATCTTGAAGGTGCATTGGTCATTAAAAGTGGCATTTGGCCAATAAACCTAATTTGGAATGGAGGTTGAATCATTTTACGTGGAACTGCATGTCACCACTTTACAGTTTTCATTTAACTCACACTCGTACCTCAACAGCAAGTATCTCTGGTACACTTTCCTGGCCACACACGTCATAGTCTTGGAGGCAGCAGTCGGATTGGTTTGTGTCTCCACTAGCATATGCTGTGATACACTGAACTTGAGAACATGACTGGAATGCAAAAACCACAGCGCATCCAGTGTTTACATTTTTCCTGAAGAGTTTTGTTTAGTTCGTTGCAAATACGTGTTCTTGACAGTTTGCGATGTTGGTCAAACAACCTTTTTTTCTCTGAAAGTAGGCAGTTTATGAGCATGGGTGTTGTCATAAATGTCCTGGACTCTCCAGCTTGCGAGTCTACTTTCAGTTGAGTTACATTTCTGTTGGGGTGGTCATGTCATAGCTACTATCATTGACTGAATCAGAATGAATTTGATAGAGGTGCCGACATTTATGGTTTAGTCATAGCACACAGTGATAAAAGGAAACCAGTTAAAGTTCTGTTTTTATATTCGTTTCTGTATTCTCCGAAAAAGCAGAGATCACGCGAAATGTGACTCATTTTAGGCGGAATAGTCTTGCCAGAAAAAGCAATTCACCGAAGGGGAAAGGACAAGCTACGAGAAAGGTGCGTTTCCTTTCTTCCTTTTCCTTTGACTTTATTTAGAAGAGCTTCGAACTGTGAATCAACAAGTCTTATTCTTGAGCACCAACAGAAACCAAGAAGGCAGGATAGCAGTTGATTACTGTATGCATCGATCAGATGCATCACTTTTATCTTAGTGTTGCTGAAAAGACTCGTCCACCAACAATTCCACCAGCAGCATTATTATTATTTTTTTTTTTGCCTGCTACGATTTTCTTGTTACAATGTTGGCATCACAGACGTACTTTTATTACACCATGGTAGTGATGCTACAAATCAACTGTGTTATTCGCCTCAATCCGAACAGTCAGATTTCACAATACAACACCTCATGGGCATGAAGCGATGAAGTACTCCACACACACACACACACTCACACAAACTGACACAGTACTTTGCCAAACTGTTCCAGGTTAGCAAAGGCCTCTAATGGAAGCGTAACTGGAATGTCCTCCTCTTTTATGCGTTTGTATGTGAGTATTCTGCACTCGCCGTATCCCTAAACATATATTTATTCCTGTCTGCAGTAAGCAAAAATGGCCGCATCAGCACTACATGATGCTCCACAAAACGATCCCAGTTATACACAAACCACTACAGGCAAGGCAGGTCACGCTCCTTTTTAACTCTCAGCATTCCGCGATGGCAGCAAAATCCTGACGATGACGGAAAGGCAGAGAACAAAGATGAAGGAGGAGGCTTTTTTTTAAGAAAGTCCTACGTCTTCGCACATAATGATTCAGTTCAAAAGCATCAGTGTAACCCGAGGATTTAGATGGATCAGCAGACGCATTGGTCAGATAACAGAGTGGATTAACACATAAAAGTCCAAACATGCTCCTCGGGGCACTCAACTGAGATGAATTCCCACTTTATTGCAACCATGACGGATTCCTGCCATTAAGGGAAGATCTTTTGATGTCAGCACCTGCTGACGATTCTTCCAGGAAAAGACAAAGAAAAATAAAATTACCAGCCATTTCAAAACGAGAAAGAGCAAAACGGCAACATGTGTCTATGTCTGCGTCTATACATGAGGCATGTAGTCAGTATGCGTGGAAAAAACGCTGTGTTTGAGTGTCTGAATGTGTTTATTGCTGTGGTTAACATGCATCAGCACGTACTTCCTATCTCCTGTCAAAAGCTTGAATAACAAGCTGAGTGCTATACAAACTGAAAACAATTGCTAGGCATGGATAGGGTCAGGACAAGGACATCCATATAAGTAGGTATAATTTAAGAGTTAACAAACAGTAGTGCTCTACCAAGGTCATTAAGACAATCTGAACCTGCTATGAAATAACAAACTAGGGATATGAATGGACATGAATGTAATTTGTAGGAAAATAATAATAATAATAATAATAATAATAATAATAATAATAATAAAAAAAAAAAGAACTACTGCTGTTATCATAAAGACGGTGATGTTCATGTAGAGCACTATTTAACTTCACAGTGAACAGTTGTAGAGGATGAATAATGGTTT
>JAOVYU010000004.1:5625717-5639398 GCA_025674565.1 Synodontis membranacea
ACATAAACGTCTAGGACGATCAGAGCGCGTTCGTTTATCCAAAAATTTAACGCCCGTGTGAACAAGGCCTTAAAATAAAGTGGCATAAAACACAAGTTTTAACAAGCTTATTCACAACATTTTTTTTTTAATTTAATGAATACTTTTTAATACAACAACAGTGTGCTAAAACCCTAGCGCATTTTGGTGACAAATTTAACTGTTGGGTTTTAAAGCATTGTATTGTTCCAAATATACCCAAGATAATAAAATGGAGACCAAATGACAAAATCCAATTTGCTTATTTACAACAATTTTGCATTTGTAATCTAGATAACAATACAAATAAAAGTGTTTCCAACCTTCTTAAACGGTTTGGGGTTAGAGTTACAAAATTGGAAAGTTTGTCATTTTACTATTATCTACCCCAAATGAGCAAATGAGCTAGCGAACTCCATTTAAAATATACCGTAAAATACACAGTAGTAAAAACTATACCCTACTTGTAACACACTACTATGCTATTTCTTTGCTGTGTCTTTTAGTCTGATCAACTGAGTCAATTGTATCTAACTATTATATGGGTGGGGAATTTAAAGGACACACCCACTGCTTATCACAAGGTTCACATGGTCACCATCAGCGCAACAACCTCACAGAACAACCACCATTTATACGAATTGACATTTGTGTTAGGAAAATTTGCTCTTTTAGAATTTGTCCAGTAGGGTCCTGAAAAGTTTAGGACCCCCCACACGTGGTTTAAAAACAGATAATTGGTTAGAAAGCCTTATTTATTATCTTATTGTACAATTTAGGAGAACCACAAGAGTCAAGACTGTATTATCTAGAATTCTGCTGTTTCTTATACGCCTTTTCCACCAAGCCGGTTTGAGGACCAGTTTGGGGTAGGGGGTTACATTCATTGAGAAAGATGAAAGGTTCGGCTGCGGTGTGGCCAGGTGCAATATTGAAGGAAGGGTTAACCCTAACCCTAACCCAATACTGAAAGTAATTTTAACTACACAGTGATTTGTACAGCTGTGTGATAGAAAGGAAAACAGCATGCTATAATTATGTTGCGCCACATTGTGGTCGCGATGTTTTGAAATACATTAGAACAAACTGGCCATGTCAAAACCACACTTCATTCTAGTAAATTGTAATAATAGTAAATGCTGTAAGTCTAGCCTGCTTTATTATATTACAGCATGCAAATCACCTGGAGCTTCTAGAGCTTAAAGTGCATATTATAATGACTTTTACTTTACAAAATAGTTGTATATTGCAGGTTTTTGCAATATCAGTGTTGTAAAAGACAATACTGTAAGAATACCAACTACCTATCTTGCTTTCCTAATGGGCGGGGCATGAACTAATTTGCAAATGATACACCTACAGTGTATCGCCATCATGCACGGTCACCATCAACGCAGTAACGTTACAGAACAACCACCACGTCCACAAGGTGACTGCAATTCTAGAAACATGTGCGCTGTGAGTATTTGTCTAGTAGGTTCTTTTGTTTCTAAAGAACTCTGATGGCTGATGTTAAGGAAAAACAAACAGACTCAAAATTAATGCTTCAGTTTTCCAAAAAGATTAATACAGATGACTTTGAGCAAGTGCTTTGTCATGGTATGTTCCTAGACAGATATCTTATTTATGCCTAAGACAGACAATAGATTATTATTATTATTATTCACTTAACATCAGAGAAAAGGTAAAAGTTCAACCACAAAGTGTCACAGGTTCAATTCACAGGCTAACTTGTAAAATACCGGAAGTATTTTAACCTTTAACATTCACTGGTCTAGTCATGACCAGAGATGTTAAACAGCATCTGAGATTTACTTGCATTAATGAATACAGCCTGCTTTATTGCACTGCAGTATTCTAACAGCAAAACTTGGTTTTGATTTCCTCAGCGGGAGTCTGCAGTGTTCATAAAAACGGTATATGTTACGAGGCGACCCAGGCAGCGGGGTGCAGCTCGGTAATGGCACAGCGTTTATTTCACCTCAGCCATGAATCTGAGCTTTGTGATCAGGTTTAGAAAGTCACAGATCCAAACAGGAAGCATTTTATTTGGCTTGTGATTGAAGCCTGTTGGTTTTTCAGCACTGTGGGATCCTGTGTTAAGAGCAGTTACAGGACATAAAGAAGGAATGAGTGAGAGAGTGCCAGGATGAGACGAGCCAAGTGGTAAAGTAGAAACTAGGGTGTGTCGTGATATGCTTTTCTGAGATGTGTTAATAAATAAATAAAAAAACTATTACGTTTCTATAACTGAGTAAAGGCATTGGATTTTGGTGTTTAAGATTTTTTTATTTGTATATATTTGTTTTTAATCTACAAAATTGAAAAGAATGATAAAAATGGTAGTTTTAATTTATTCATTAAAAATAAATGCACATTTTTAGATATTAAATAACTTTTTTTAAATGCAACACTAATGTTTTCCCATATCATGATATATGACTATATGTGCATCATAGAAATTTCAAGCATCCCAATATTTATTTATTATTATTTTTTTAATGGTCATATCACCCAGCCACAGAAGAAACTCATATCTAAGACAGGCACTTTAATGGGATCATGGTTATTATCAGTATTTTTTATAACCCTGACCCATTTTAAATCACAGTAAGAAGTTTCTGAGTTTCTGAGAAGTTTTTGTTCCAAATGTCCTAAAAAATAATCTTATAAATTTTTAATGCCTATTTAAGACTATGGCGTGTTGGCCATTTCAGCATTTCAGTCTGTTATTCGAAAGCACCTAATTTGTGACTAAACAAAAGCGGTTTAGAGATGCGGTTTACAAGAGCATCTTTCACATGCGCATCAACACCTGACCAGCAGGAAAAGTAAAGAGGTGCACTCAAACAAGTGATGTCACTGAGAAAGGCCAGCGGGGGTGCATGGGAAACTCCGGGGGGGTTACGCATTTAAATGTGTCGAGCCCAGCTGTGCCCCCCGACGTATTAAAGGCCCGGTGGTGTGAATAGGCCGTGAGCCAGCCAATCGCGGTGTCCGTGCAGGAGGCGCCCCTTATTCATACGCTAATCGGGCTCTCACCCTGTGCCCTATCACTGTGGATAACGGGAAAGGTTTGTCGATAGACCTGAAGCATTTTGAATCCTGCTCTTATTTAAATAGATAAGAAATTAGGCGTCTATTAAAAAAAAGAAAAAGACATGCGTGTTATCATATCAAAAAAAGACTCAAGTGTTACCATAACCATATGGCCTACATGAATTACAGTAGAAAAGGGTTCATGTTAAACAAAAAATAACACCGGACGAGGAACAGATGGAAAGTCAAGCCTAGTACAACCTGCTTTTAGATGATTATTTAAAAGGAGAATAAATTGAGCTAAGCATTTAGAAATGCTTTTAGAAAGAAATTAGAAAGAAAATGTGACAAAGGAAAAGTGCTAATCTCAGCTCGTGGCATACAAAACTCGGACAGGTCGATGTGGTGGCATCGTAACTGAAGACATTTTCACAATGCACAATAATATCTACGTTTTTGTTTGTTTGTTTGTTTTCCAGCCAAACAGTAACGCAGTATATTAAAAATGGTTTCGACGTTATTTGTATTTTATGTACTGGCTGAGAGTTTTCTTTACTCGAACAAAAATCATTTTCATTACAAACACTTTCTTTAATAACAGTATTCAGCTTAAAGAATATATGTACCTAAATTATTGGCACCCCTAAAGAATATCATAAATGCTTGCACGTGAAATACGTTCTTTATCCAATGACTTTGAGATTTTGAAAAAGAGATGGTTGTTGACCTGCACAAATCAGGTAACGGATTAAAAAAAAACATATGCGGTGAAAAATACCATTACGTATTACTGTGAAAAGTTTCACGTGTCTGGAAATTGGACAATGGAACACAGTGTTCCCCCACACACTGGAGAGGATGGTTATAATTGCACAGTTTGGTTGTCATTATCTTGCTTCAAAATCGACTGTTAAATGCCACTTTCATAACAACAAACGGAGAGAATTTTGCAAGAAGGAAGCTCTTCGCAAAAACGCAGCACCAAGCATGATTACAAGTACACCTGGCTTCATGTGTTGTAGTCAGATGAGACTGGACCGAGACTCATTTTCATGGAGTGCCACTGATTACGGAGAACACTGTTGTTTTAAATAACAATGCTACAGTAGGTCTGTCTTTTGATGTACAGCTTATTCAAATTCAAGTTTTGGGCCGGAACCAAAGATGGCACCACAGATATGCTGCTGTCTTTAGTAACCGTGTTATTTTTCTCTGTTAACTCCTTATCTATTGGAAGCATCTTCCTTTCCTTTTGTGGTGCACGATGGAACAGTTTAGTGTGAAGTATCCACTGATCTAAACGTCATTTGCTTTGCAAATATACTCAAATCTGTTTTTCACACTATGAACTCACTATGCAGTTACGCGTACTTAATAATTGTCTAAAATTGTCACATAAATTTGCTGTTTGACGCACAGCCAGCATCTCCATCCCAGAGTTAATTCACAGCCTGAGTGTGATAATTACTCAAGTGCAGGAAACCCCAACATTCATAACTTCATAAGAAACTTGACCCATCAACAAGACTGTGAATCAGAAATGACATTTCTGTATGCTGGCATTTTTTTTTTTGCCAGATGACTTATCAATAGACAGGCCTTGTGTGTGAGAAAGGTATTATAGTGATTCAGAAGAAATACCCTCGATTGGAAAGTCTTTGAATTAAAAAAACACACTTTCTCCCCTCCCCCCCCCGAGATTAGAATCAATGATCACTGTTGAGTAACTATGAAAAACCACAAGTTTTAAGAAAGCTTTCAAGATCTCATTACGTTCTACATTCATGCTTTGCGTGACTAGACACTATAAAAAAAAATATTATTATTGCCATAGCACGTTGCAGTGCAGAGCTGCCAGGGAAAGATCAAGCTTTACACAGCCAGATGTGCAGTAAAATCTGCACCTTGCTATAAACCGGCATTCCTACATCGATTAAACAATGAAGCGACAAAAGCCAAGAACGCCTCTTCTGCAGTATTTCTGAGTCTGGACACACACAGATGTGCCCTCAGCAGTGTTGGCTTCCATTAACATGTCTGTTTGCTCTGAATTCAACTGGAAAGAGAGAGAAAATTGGCCATGTGGCCATCAGATGGGGGAGAGAGAGAGAGAGAGAGAGGTTTTATTCCTTATCAGATATCTGAAACTCTGAAACTACAGCAAGGAGAGTCGTAGCATAGGGACGGACCTGAACCAACAGAGCTGGCTTTGTGGAGCTTTTCAGTGGGAGTGAGACCACTTCCTTGCCCCTACGCAGTGTGGGAGGAAGAGAAAAACAGAATGAGAGCTGCTCTCAGTGTGTTAGCGGACGTCACAGGCTCGGAGAGAAAGTGGGCTTGTGTAATGCCGCCGAAAAAAGAAGAAGAAGAAGAAGAAAAAGAAAAAGAAAAGTGACCAAAGGTCTGCTCATGGATCGCTTCTGCTACAAGCGAGTTATATTCTTTAGGCATGGAAAATCTGGATTGGTTGTGTATATTTGAAAGGACATCTTGTGTTGTGACTACAATGTGCATTCCTGATCCAGATTCCAGATTCAAGTCAGCTAAACTAGGGTCTGTGTGCAAAAGCAAAGGGGCCTAAAATACATCCTGCCTAAAGCTGGAATGAGAAATCAGGCTTCAGTTAATTTGTGAGACACACATAGGCCAGACTTAAAGCTGAGACACATTAAGTCTGTTTATCCTTCTCTTGCTGCAGTAAACATCTCGAGCACGTTTGTGTGTGTGTGTGTGCACCTATGTGTTTGTGTGTTTATGACGGGAACAGTAGCAATGTGCTATGTTGCCTTGGACTTTTTATTATTTTGTAGGCAAAGGCAAAATGCGAAATAATAAAAGTCATCATCATCGTTATCATCGTCATTAAACTGACCAAAACAGCTGAAGCGATCAGGGTTTCCCACCATCCTGCTGAACTCTCGATTCTGACTGGTCAGAAGGTGTTGATTTAAACCACACGTCAAGATTAATTCAGCTTGTTCTCGTTTATTATATAGTGTTATTGTTGATATTTTGTAATCTTTTCCTCATCGAGATTGGTGGTGTTTATTTTTCAGAAGGAGTCAGAGTCAGTGTCAGAGCCAGAGGTAAAGCAGTCACCTGAAGTTTTCCGACCCATCAAAGTCTTCAGGTCTTCACGCTTTCTCGATAAGCTGCGATTTTTTTTTTGGTTTTGGTAACTTGAAGACAGAAAGAGAAAGAGCGGTTTCTGAGGGAAATACAGTTTATAGCTGTTGTAACGAAAGTGGAACCAGGAACTAACTTGCTTCATGGACATTCCACAACGTTAACGAGAAATGGATAAATGTACGATGTCTCGTTCATGAATAAAATTGTTAGCATTGCAAAATTGCTGTGGTACAAGAGGAACACTTTAGGATTTGCTGTGGTTATATAAAATGACGGGGTGATGTGGTTTAACGTATATCAATATCATATTCCTAAATATCACATCATATTTCACATATTGGCTTTGCCTACAAAATTAATCTCTGAATCAAAACACAGCCATCTGTGGTTATTCAGACTCTAAGAATGAAATAATATCTAACAAATAATTAATTATTGTTCTACCCCCAGATAGCTGAACATATGTTTGATGAGCCTGTGATGTAATGATACAGTATGTACAGTGACTTCCACAATTATTGGCACCCCTTTTAAAGATTAGTAAAAAGTGTTTGAAAAAAAAAAAAAACCACCTTTTAGTGAAGTAGCTTCAATATCCAACCTTTAATTGAAGTACATTTATTCAGAGAAAAACACATCCCTCATCAAGAAATAATTATTTTCAACTTAAACCCATGTGCCACCCCTGGAAATTATTGTGAACACAATGTAACTGAAGCATGTTTCCCATTTAAATTGTACAGTTTTTAGTTGACTGGAGTGTGTAGTGGTGTGTAGTAGTAACTTTCAAGCGGTAAAGCTATCTGTCTATCTAATCCATGACTTCCTGATTAACTGGGTTGTGAGGTGACACAGAGGCCAAATTCATTTAGTCATCCATCAACATAGGAAAGATAAAAGAACATACAAACCAAATGATGAAGTGTGATAACCTTTATAAGTTTGGGACTGGCTATAAAAAAAAAAGAAACTACTCATCTGAAAATGCATATTTCTACTTTTAGGGTAATAATAAAAAAGTGTTACAAACGTGCCTAGAAGATGCAAGTTTATTTTGTCCCCTTGTACATTAGGGTGGTAAGAGATGCAAAAAAAAAAAAACTAAAAAAAAACAAGGATCACTCTTGGTGAATTACATGAACAAGTAAAATCTTGGGCTTACTAAGTCTCCAAAACCACCATCTCCATCTCTATGCCAACGGGTTATTTGGAAGGTATTCCAGAAAAAAAAAAATCTTTTTGTCAGTTAACCACAAACGTAAGCACCTGGAGTTTGCAAAACTCTGGAACTGTGTTCTTTGGTCTGATGAAACACAAATGGAGCATTTTTGGCAATAAACACTCAAGAGGGTTTGGTGTAAAATAAGTAAGGATGGCTATAAAAAGAAGAAACTTATCCCAACTGTAAAACAGTCAAGGTTCTGTGATGTTGTGGAGCTGTTTTTTACTCCAAAGTCTCTGGACACCTTGTTCAGGCACATCAAGGACTCCAAGAAATACCGGGGCATTTAAAATCAAACTCTGGCTGCCTCTGCCAGGAAACTAAATCTGGGTCGTCGTCGGATCTTCCAGGATATCAGCAGGACGATGATCTGAGAGCATACATCCAAATCAACGCAAAAATGAATAACTGAACACAGAATCAAGCTTCTGTGATGGCCATCTCAGTCCCCTGACCTTAAACCTGTGGGGTTGGGCTGAAGAGGAGAGCACACAAGAGAGGGCCTAGGACCCTGGATGATGTGGAGAGATTCTGTAAAGACGAATGGGCTCAGATGCCCTGCTCTGTATCTCCGACCTTACAAAATGTTATATGTTAGAAAACTCAGTGCTGATTTATTGACAAATGGAGGTCGTACAAGTCATATATGCAGATGTACCAATAATTGTGGCACTGTTTTGTTGAAAATAATAATTTCTCGATGAGGGATATGTTTTTCTCTGAATAAATTTATTTCAATTTTAGGTCAGATTTTTCTCATTGTTTCGGTGTGACATGAACCTACTTCACCAAAAGGTGGATTTTTTTTCTAACCCTTTTTACTAATCATTACAATAATTGTGGAGGCCACTGTACATACTGTATCATTATATCACAGGCTCATCAAACATATGTTTAACTCTGGTGGTAGAACAATAATTAATTATTTGTTAGATATTATTTCATTATTAGAGTCTGAATACACATGGCTGTGTCTTGATTCAGAGAGGGTACTCTGTAACTTTTACAAACAACCGTGCACGCCATGGGCTTGTACCTTTAAACCACTGGTTACGCATACATTGTTGTTGTTACTGCAAAGGGTGACCCAGATTCAGAAAGCAACCATACATTACCACAAAAAAATGTCACGCAGGTTTCAGAAACACATCTGGACTACACCGAATGGCAACTGACTGCACGGTTGCAACGCTGCCAAGAACTACACGAACCCCCCAGAACACGTTTGGCATTCACACTGATGGAGTGAGTCACCACAGGGAAATGCAGACACTGTAGCGAACATGACAGCGGGACCGTGTCGAGTAGTTCAGTAACACTCCTGCCACAACTCAACACGAGATAATCTCAATCACCTTAATAGGGCTGAGGACGTGAAGCTATTTGTGGTGTAAATCAGGCGCTTGGTTCTGCTGCACAGGAAAACTGAGAGAAAGTGTGTGACACACTAAACGGAACGTCAAAAAAAAGGGAAGGATGTGTGGTGTTTTAGCAGAATGTGCAATAGTTCATTATACGTGTAACCTTAAACACTGAGGACAGCGGCCTTCAGCAAAGCGGAAGCAGCGAGGTTATTTTCATAATCGTAACTCTGGTTTTCCATTTTATCTTTGGCAAATCAGAAAATCGGCTGAAGCAACAAGAAGTGTTTTCGATTCCATTTGAACTGAACGAATTTGAATATGGGCATTCACGTTATGCTGTAAATACTGTAACAGGAGCAGTATTATTCATACTCTTCATCTTGTTTTCAATCATCATTTCTTCACCATGTATTCAACTCCTAAATTTTAGGCAAATTCCCTTCAAAAGACTGGGTATTAATTACTGTATTACACACACTGCACAGAAACTACTCAGGTCTTTGTAACTATATTTGGAATTGTGTGTTGTGGTCAGATAAGATCAAAATTAAACTTTCCAGGTATCACAATGTTCTTTTGAAACAAAAGGGGAAAGTCCTTTAACTCATATGGAGGCATACAAGGCTTGACACTTTCCCCCCCAAAGACTACGTGTTTTCCTAAAAGACATTTACGAGCAAAATTAATCTGAATACAAAATACACCAAGTTTTTCACTATTTCCGCTTAAAACTGTATAAACTATATGTGTTTTCCTCTCTTGCGTCTGCCCTTAGTAGACCTTACAGTCGATTAAATTGTCCTCAGAAACAAGACATGGGAATGTTCCCGTCACTTCTGTTTAAAGCTGAATTTCCTGTCAGTGGTGGAGGATGAACTGGTAACACTGCCGGGGGCTTTATTAAAGGTTACTTTGTCGCTTTTCTCGTCCATCTCCTCATAGGTGTTGACTGTTCTGGTCAAAACTTCAGAAACTTCGGTTTCTATCACACTCTGCCTTTTGAAATAATGACTAATAGTAAGGCATGTAACAATATATAATGTGTGACAATTAATTGCAGTACAAATTTATGATGATTCAAATCAAGGAAACAAAAAATTAAGCATAATTATTATTAACAGTATTTATAGTAAAAAAAAATTAAAGTAAGTTATATATAGTACTTATTATTAGTTTTTATAATAACACACAACAGAGGGTATGCACGTGATGTCACCGCAGGCGGAAGTGAAACAGCCATGAAAACACAAAGAAAACAGATCTAAAACGGGAAAGAGCTTTGGTGCGACTGACTGTACAAACAGATTCAAACAGAGTACTAAAAGCTAAAGAAAAGAGAAGCAAATGGAGGTGGTTGTTTGTAGCTTTTTGTTTAAGCTGAATACAGCCTTCACAAACATTCAGAAAGGCTTAGTAAGCAAAGGCCTATTTGTTATTAACTTTTTAAAATTTTAATAAAAGTAACATTTTAGATATTGACTATTATAAATAATTATTGTTGTGCATTATGAAAAAAAGCGCTTTTTTATTTAACTAAAGGTATATTTAAGATGAGAAAGAATAGAAAAATAAATGTTGCATTTTTTGGTAATAATAAAATGTTCTTGAATAAATTTTTTTTCACATACACGTGGAAAATCATCGTGAACACAATATCATGGATCAAATCAAATCATGAATTTGGTGACTCATTGCATACCCACTAACAGGATTCACACTCTGCTAACTTTGGCTAGATATCTGGCTCACTGCGTGTTTACTCTTGACATCTTTTTGTAGAAAAAGTGGTGTCTGGAGGGTAGGGCTGCACGATATATCATTTCAGCATCGTCATCGCAATGTACGCATTCGCAATAGTCACAGCGCGGGATGTGCGATGTCAAGCAATGCAAATTACAGTCAAACAGTCACACAAACGTTTTAGCACACATTCAATTAATTTGCGAACAGGCTTCTTTCTTTCTCCGTCTCTCTGTCTCTCTCTCCATTCCGGTGTCATTGCTATATATATATAGACGAAAGGCGGGACTTTTTTTCCGGAACCGCCAATGAGCGACAAGGAAGGCGATAAATGAAGCCGATGTCAGCCAGCGGTATCGCCAGTGTCCATTTCCTACAGGAAACAACTAAGAGACACAACAGACACCAAATACCAATTATCCAGACATATATAAACACGGTCTGCTAATTGTATAAAGTGCTGTCGCACGTAACTAGGGCCCTAGGATTTCTACGATGCGGGAAAAGGGGACGGAATCGCAGAATTCAACAAATAAAATGGAATCCGTTGTAAAACGCGGAATGTGGTATAATTCGCTGATAACAGTGTGTGAGCAAAGCAAAGCAATGGTTTCTAATGAATTTTGGCCGCTGCAGCACCTGTACGTGTTGGCTGTTGAGGCGGGACTCCACACAAACACATACACAGACACGGAGGAAAAAAAGTCAACAGTTAGCTATGGCAAAGAGGCTCGCTGAAACACCGAAGTCCTCAAAAAAATTATGGAATTCAACTCTTAGTGCTAAGTTTAGAGCAGAACAAAACCCAGTGATTTTTATGAATCGGGAGAACAACTCTTGTGAGTTTTGCCAGCACACGATAGACTGGACCCGCAAGAACACGTGACGACCACTTACAGTCAAAGACTCACATCAGAAACAGAGACAAGAAGCAAACCAGCGCCACCAATTTATCTGATAGGTGCTCTGTTATAAAGGATTTTATTCATTAAAATTTTTGTTTAGCCTTGATAACCAACTCTTTGTTTTACCTTGGTGTTTAATAAAAAGTGTTGGTGTTTATTTAAAAAGTGTGTGAAACAATGGTTTTGTGTTAAGTTATTTATTACAAGTGAGGAAATGGTTTTATGTTGCTGGGAGTTTTCAAGTAAGTATGGTTTTAAAAACATTATCATCATTACGATTATTGCTGGGCAAAATCAGCTCAATCATTCTAGAATGATTAATGATTCAAATAGAGCTATTCAACTAATTAGATTTTGTAAAAACTTGCATTTTAATATCAATATATATTGCAGAAAGAATAAATATTGCGATGTGAATTTTTTCCAATATCGTGTAGCCCTACTGGTGGGCCCTTTGCAGTGACGAGCGGATCACGTGATTTTTCTAGTCAACGGAGTGGCAAAGTGGATCATGTTCGAGTTAGAAGATACCAAGTTGTCTTAAACAAATGTTTGATATTATGTAGTGAATGTTAAATTCCTAATTACCGAACAAATGGCAATAAATGTATGAAATGAATGCATGCAATAATGAAATGAATGAGTCATGGCACGTCAAAACTCGCCAGTGGCGCACAATTTTCATCCACAAATGGTCTATCCTCTATGAGTTTCTCTCTAAAGACAAACAAAAACAAACTATTTAACCAGCCATGAATATTTCTGTTTTCTTGGAACCTGGATATGATTCAAGTTTTGTATTAGTTTTAGTTTTAGTATTGTGCTCAGAATTTCGGTGTTTGTAGTACAAATGTACCAATAAGCACCCAGCTTTAATGCTGCACTCAACTGATACAAATAACTCGGAATGTCTGACCTCCGAATAGGCAAGACAAAGAAAAAGAAAAACCCTCAACTTGTAATTTCTACTCAGAATCTCAAACAAGATTTCAGCAAGTGATGACGAGTCATAATGCTTGCTCACATCATCCACAGTAAACAAAGGACCACTTTTTACCTATAAATGTTATGTTGTATGTTCATGTATTCGCTTTACTCATCACAGTTTACTCATCTCTCATCACAGTTAGCTAGCTACCTAGCCTACTGCTAACAAAAAAGCCAAACATGAAGATGTCCATAGTTTTTTCCCTACATCGTAGCTCGAACACAGAGGTCAGATGATGATCGATTTCCTGTTTTCTGAGGTATGCCATACACAGCATAATTCCCAAACTTCCACTTGGAAAATGCAGAAACAGCAATATAGGAATTTAATTAATATACACACAGTTTCTTACAAATCTGGTCAGAAAAATCATGATCTTCGGTGATTCCTATTTCATCAGGACTCATCATAATATTTTAATAACAGGCTATGGTATATTTTCAAGAACATGATCTATGATCTGGGAAAAACGTTACAGCTGCAATCAGTCTCCTTACAGCATTATTATCCCTACGCTATTAATATTAATGAAGAACAACAAATCGATGATAGGAAAGCATAAAAGCATCTCCTTATGAAACATGCTGAAACAGGGCTTTTCATACAAAGACAGTCAACAACTGACAAACAAAATCTCTTGAAATTCCTCGGGGAACAACTGAGCAGCTAATGACATCTCATGAGATTGTGCCTAGAAGTAGCTTCCGGCTTAGCCTCATCACAAAAGGCCTGGTTTTCTGGGAACGCATTAGGGAAGAACAATACTTACTGTAATAATCACATGTATGTGATTTTCATGTATGCTATACAGTGTGATTATTGCATATGCTATTATGCTATTCAGTGTGTATTTGTTTTTAGGGTTTTTTTTTTTTACAATTTTTGTATATGGGCAAGACACAAACCGTGACCTACTCTTACAATGACCTACTCTTACTAAGTACATCTTAGTTTCTCAACTCAAGTGACCAGCTGACCTGCAGTTTCTTCCACAGTTTCCTAACTCTCAACAAACGTGACCCAAATCACAAAGCACTTAATAAGCAGAGTCGTAACTTGATCGGGCTGGGAATTTTATTTTCTGTTGTAACCAAATGCAACACATTGACAAGGCGAAACCTTATTACTCGTTATTCACGTCCTAATAATCTATTATTAGAAAACACTGCAATCTCCACAAGCATTATACATGTGTCACAGACAGTGTTGGGGCTAGTTACTCAAAAAAGTAATATATTACATATTACATATTACTCTCAAAAATAGTAATGCTTTA
>JAOVYU010000004.1:5669595-5679618 GCA_025674565.1 Synodontis membranacea
ATATATGTATTACCCATCCCTATGAAACAACATGGTATTATCATTTCAGTTTCTATGCGTGTTTTACATATACATTACTTTACTTCCTGCCTCAAAGATTAAACAGTCTGTTAAATCAGGCGTACTGTGAGGTTTGTAATTGACATCTTCGTTGTCTTCGCTAATTTGTGTCCATGTATCTCTCGCTGTCTGGTTCCAGAATCAAAGATGATCGAGAAGCACGGTGGTTACAAGTTCACGGTTCCAGTGGTGCCATCCACATTCAACTTTGGCGGCAGTGCCCCTGGAATGAATTGAGTCGCCCCTTTTCCTCCCCTTTCTTACCCTGTGACTGATTGTAGTGAAGTGGAAAAAAAAAAAAAAAAAAAAAAGCTTGTGTTGTTCCCTCAAGTAGTGGTTCCAGAACTGGCTCTTCTCACTCACTCTTCAATATGACTATCAATCTAGACAGCACCAGAAGATGTGGGAAGGCAACCAAATGCAACCAATGGCTGGGAAAAACACACCATGAACTTTCAAGATAGGGAAAAAAAAAAAAGAAGAAGCTCTGAACAATGTTGTCTTATGGAATCCATTTACAAGAGGGATACCATGATGGCAGCTCTTTTTCTTCCCACCTGCGTGCATCGGGGCTATAAATAATCGAAATTGTTAGTGGGACTGAATCATCATTTTCACTGTTCTGGCCAACGGGCCTCTGTAAGATTATACCTCTGGCAGTAGAGTGTCCACTTTTTTCTGCATAAACGGAAATCATGTTATTGTATATACAAGCAAAGGCTCTTAATTTTTAAGCAGCCTGGACAACCAACCAGAGGCATTTGTAAGGTGACAAATGTGTATTCAAATGTAGCATATTGGATACTTGTCATAGCACTATGTGATGCCTGAAATCTGTAAATTAATAACTAGCACTTTCATATTGTTCAGGTCTCTTAGCCTTCTGTATCAGACTTCAAATTCTTTTTTTTTTTTTTTTTAAAAAACACAATTGAAGCTATTTAAAACCGAGTACCTGTAACTTTGTTACTTGGCAGGCAGGTTGTCCCATGATGTCTGGTTGTCTGATGAATTAGCTTTTGGTGAAGGGGCAGTAGATTTACTGCTTGTAATAATAATGTTAAAAATTCCAGAAAACGGAATGCTCTTATTGTTCAGTTCAGGACATCACATTGAGAGCACTGAAGGTTTAAGGAACTGATTTGCCGCATGTAAATTGGGCTGGGTTGTGAAGGTCTCGAGCATTTGGTTGATGTATGGATGAACCATCTATATATGACATTAAAAAGAAAATGACTTCATCGCTTTTTTTTGGTATTGTGGTGTCATAATGTTGGGAAATAGTCTATTCATTTGCAAGTTATTTTACATCAATTTTAAAACACGCTATTACAGGAAAAATAAACAGAGGGTGGTATAATGGTGTTATTTTCCAGTAACATCATATCCTCAAGTTTTATTTTTCTTATTGGCAGGTTGCTGTGGTTGTAATTGCCATCCATTTATAGTTTCATTTAATTAACAAAAAAAATAGTTGGTTCCTGTTATCACTTGCAATATAGCAGCTATAATCACTTGTTTCATAACCAGCCTCTCATTTCTTATTTTGCTTGAAGGAAATAAGAAGCATCTTACGTTACTGAGAAACCATAAAGCATAAAGTTGTCACCCCTGAAGACTGCTTCTGTGGAGAACTTACAAAACACTGACGCATTTGTTACAATAAACATCGTCGTATCTGCAGTTAAACATTTTTTCTTTAATTTATTTGTGTGTATACCACTGCACGTCGGGGTGTGCAATTAAAGCTGCTTCTACTCTGAGCTGCCGTTATTGAAAGTTCAACACTGACCGATCGGATTCAAGAAGGCAACAGTGCTGTGGTGTAAATTTGCTTAACTCAATCGCTCCGCTAGACGGATGGATGCATGCCACGGTTGATGAATATGCTTCATATATCGAACACTAAGGAATAGTAAAATTGTCGAAAAGTGATTCATCGGATCAAGTTTGTAGGTTTTATGATCGTTATTAAAGACGCCAGATAGAAATCAAGCCGTTAAAAGCCTTGTAAGGACCCAGAGGGCTGTGTTTTACAGCTTATATAATAAAGGCCTACACTCAGTGCATGGAACACCTTTCCCTTTAAGCTTTTAAATATAATTATAATATAGTGCACAGAGATATTAATAGCGCTACAGTTTCCAAAGACAAAAAGAGCATTACATAAAAGCTTCTATTATCCACTTCATGTGCTACTTTTTATATTTCTAGCTCATTCTATGATCTATGATATGGCAAAAGGTGCTGCTTTTGGTTCCTCGGGCAGCTGGTTCTTCTTAACCTTGATTCCCAAAAGGCTGCATATCTTCATCAGCATCAGATCTACGATTTCTTCTTCTTCAGATGGCTAAGGAGGAAATACAAAAGTTCAGAAACGGTGGGTCTGGATTGCTCTCTGTATAGTTTTTTTTTTTTTTTTTTTTTTTTTTTTTAATCTAACAAGTAAATGCTTGTACCTTATGTTGTAACTGTTCTTCAGAAAATGCCACCAATATAACGGATATAAATAGGTTCAGAACCACAAAGGTCATGAAGATGATGCAAGAACCAATGACAAATGCTCCAAGAACAGGATTGTACTGCAATACCTGGTGGGAGGTAATTACAGATTACAATCATTGAGATTCATCGTTATTGAGGAACAGGTCTTTGATGATCTCACATACTTCCTCATAGTTGAAGATCCCCAGTTGTAAGCTTATGATAGTCGTGGCAGCATGTAGAAGAGTGTGGTATGAATAAAGCTTCCATCCGTACATTAGATTACACTGCGAGAAGAGAAACCAGATGAGAAACATGGTTTAAGTTTGAGGTTTTATCACCTTCAGTATTATCAATCATTGTGGCCTATGATCTTCAAACCTTTTTGACGGAAATGGCTTTTCTACACCATGAGTCGTGTCATGCTATTCTTAAGAATCACAGCTGAAAAGCCGCATTGACGATATGGCCTACTAGTTCTTTCGTTTGTTATGTCTGCTATGCTGGACTGTCTTACAAATATGACATTTGTTGTTGTTTGTGATTCATGTGAATCATATCAAATTTATATTGAGGGCATGTGGGAAAGGTGCATTCTCATTAAATTCAGGTAGGGGTCACTTGCGGTTATGAATGTGAACCGTCAAGAGGGACGCATCTGATCTGCGCAAACCGACGACGCTATAAGCAATGAAGCTTGTAATGAGAATGTAGCCTAAGCCTGTAAGACATACAAATCCAATCCAGTTCCAAATTTCTTACAGCAATGGAGTAAGCCAAGAACATAATTGTCATGACAATGATGAAGCCAGAGATGTCGTTCCATGCCCGACGCAATGTTGCGGTGATCATTTGCAGTTTAGGGTTGAGGCGCAGCAGGTGCCACAGTTTGACGGTAGCCAGCAGGACCAGGAAAGCTACGAGGTATCCAAGAACTCCATCTGCTGTGGCAGTTTCGTGGAAGCTAGCATGTCTGGCAAAGGAGCAAAGGGTTACTGGAGATTTAGGCCAAGCAAACGTTGACGTGACAAATAACTGGTTTCTGTCTTTAGGCATGATACCTTATTTTCGTTTCTTGGATTCAAGGGATTAAATGGCTAAATGCACTCACTGGTCTTTGTGGTGTTGATAGTACTCAACGTCTCGGTTGCCCAACAGTTTCCTCTTGATAAAGACACACAGTGCACTCCAGCTTAAAATAATGATGGCTAGCTCCAAAAGATTCCACTTGCTCCTGAAGTATTCCCACTTATTCTGCCTCATAAGCTTGCCCTGTTAAAAATTAAAACATTATATCCTTCTCGCTTCTCGCTCCACATTTTCTGATTCCATGATAAATCGAGTATAATCCTTGACCGTTTTCACGACTGACCTGCTGAAACATGTAATAAAGAACGAAGAGAAAGTAGATGGCCTCAGAGGCGATCATGAAAATATGAAAGCCACCAGTTGACTGATAAAGGCGGACACTTTGTAGATCACTGCGATACTGGAACGCTCCTGTGAAGAAGAAGAAAAGAAAATATCTCATGGATCTCATATTTAACCAAAGATACCCAGGATTTGCAAGAATATGAGACTCACCCACTCCAGTGGTCTCAAACATCAGCGTGACAATACAGAAGAGGTTGACGTTAGCGTTATACACTGTGAACTCCACAAATATAGCCCGAGTGTATTTGTCCACCCAGATGTTGTCAAAAAGGTACTGGAGCAGACTGTGGAAGGGAAGCACCGGGGTTCAGAAAAATATTTTGGACATTTCTGAATACAACTAAATTAACAGTGGTGAAGAAGTTTAAAAAAAAAAAAAAAAAAAAAAGGTGCACTGGGAACTACTAAAAACTTTGTAAAGCTTAAAGTTAGAATTTATACCATAGCGCTGTTGGGTGCTCAATTCTGATTGGTCAGAAGGTGTTGATGAATTATCAATAGCAGGGCTCCCTCGGTAGCTCATTCTAACATGCTATCATTTCAATAGTAACAAGTACGCAGGGACTCCATATAAATGGACTGTCGGTATGGTGGAGTTTGTCTGTTTAACATTTTTTTGGAAGGAGTCTCAATTGTTACAATTTTTAAACCCAGGAAAATCTTCGGGTCAGACATCATCTTTTGTGGTTGCTTGGCAACATGACATTTTTTTTGTTGTTGTCTTGTTAACCTTAACAGACAGAAGAGGTTGGTGAGTGTGCAGCTACTATTGATGTCCAGGATTAACTTGTTTTGCGGATGTTGCACAACAACAACAGTAATAATAAATGGATAAAAACTATGAACGAAAAGTATAAAAATGATGTTGTCATTGGCGAGCTGCTATGGCATAAGAAAATGACGACACTTTGGGATTTACTGTTATTGGAACATTGGCTCCATGCCATCACACAACTGATTTCCCTATAACTGTATGACCTGTCTTGTTTTTTCTTTTTTTTTCCTTTTTTTTAATTAGCAACTAATTACAGGATTACAGAATTAAAGAAGCTACGTATGGTTTGGGCACTGAAAATGGAAGTGTTCCGTATGATTGTTAAGAATAATTGATTTAGCAAAGTGCTACCGATCCACTTCTGCATATACTGTATAAGCTCAAAGATGCCCACAACAGTGTCATAGCTGTAATAACGATTCAGCCGAAATCCTGTACAAAATACTTCACATTAGGCTGATGTCAGTACCTGCTTGCGTTTTGTTTGTTAGGCCCCACGTCCACAACAAAGCCCCCACCTCGGTAGAAAGCCAACCCACCCCAGATAGGGTGCGCCCTGAGTCTGGACTGGGTTTGGTACCGCCATGGCATGAGGAAACTCTTAGACACATTTACATCCGTCGATCGGTTCCAGCCTGGACCATAGGAGCCCATGTCCTCCATCTCCCAAGAGTATGGAGCATGGCAGTCATGAATGGACTGGCTCATGAAGCTGGAGGTCCTGCAGGAATCTTTGAGCACTCGAACCTGCCGGAGTCGAGCATTGCCTACGAGCTTCGAGTTTCCATCTGTGATGAAGCCTGCCAAAATGACCCAAGTTCAACAGACATTATGAATCCATTCGGTCAAAGTGGACATACGCAGGTTAAACTATACATACCTGGTTGCCGTCCAAAAATGCTATTTACTAGCGTGGTGTTTGCCCAGTTAAACACATCCTTGAAGTTCATGCTGTCAGTGATGCCGTTTCTGAAGCTCTTCTGAATGTGTTGTGTGAGGTAGTAAGCATTTGGGTCTCGCTGACCATAAGCCACCAGGAGTAGCATCCAGAGGAAACCCACATAAACTGTAACGGAAACAGTTGTCTTACACTTAAGCTGTTGCGGTTTCCCAGTTAACCATTAGGTTAGAAATAGGCATTTCTTACTGAGAATCTCCCTGATGAGAGCAAAGACTTTCTGTTCTTTGATCATGTTGTTCTTCATCTTCTCAATATCGGAGGGAGGAGGAGGCTGGTAGAAACTGCACGTGCTGTCCCTCCTGGCAATGCGTATGCCATCAGGATCATCTGTGGAGCATAACGTTGGTGAACGTTTGCAAAATACTCAACGAGATACACTTCTTCGGACCATTCCTTCATTCCTCTTTAGTAATCAAAGTTATTATGGTCAGCTTTATGGTAGTTCCGAGCGCCAACATGAAATAATCCCTGAATGGGACCCCAACCCATAACATTCATACACTCGTTCACACTTGGGGGCAATTTACCATAGTCATTACACCTATTGGACTGGTTTTCTAAAGTGAAAAGAAACAAGAGAACCTCTAGAAAACCCATATGGACATAGGGAAACCATGAACAGACAGTAACCTGAGCTTAGGACTGAACCAGAGTTGGAGCTGTGAGGCATCAAAACGACCCGCTACACCAATATGCCAACACTTCTTGGACACTTTTTTTGTAGCCCTTCTTTAAAAGTTACCTGTACTTGATAGAGCAGCCTCAATTGGAACATCTCCGTATTCCTCTTGATCAACTGTCTTTAGAACCAGAGCAAAAAAGATGGCAAATCCAAGCACCTGAATAAAAACACAACAACAATTAAATTAATTTGATTCGCTGCTTAGGCAATTTACAAGAAAGCCAAAATGATCAGCACCTGTTACCTTTATAGGCTGGGTAATGAAGAGGCTCTCGAAAAAAGACACAACCATAGAAATGAGCCAACTGATAGAGCGATCCGTTCCATACGTTAGCCCATACATCATGGTGAAATATGCTGACACTCCACTAGTGGCTGCAACGAGAATCCAGCCAACGAACACAAACCACCAGGGCAAGCCTTTCTGACGGCACTTCTTATCACTTCCATGGTCCTCTCCCAAACTGGAGCTGCAAGAGGCCTGGTCTCTATTGGTGCTGGAAGTGCGATACGGCTCCAGTGACCGTTTCATGCCCTGAACCTGGAGCACTGCCTGAATGTAGCTCTCTGGTTTA
Source organism: Synodontis membranacea (assembly GCA_025674565.1). Lineage (NCBI taxonomy): Eukaryota > Metazoa > Chordata > Actinopteri > Siluriformes > Mochokidae > Synodontis > Synodontis membranacea. The sequence continues at coordinate 5,676,567 of JAOVYU010000004.1, forward strand.
GAGAGTCGGGAAGGACCCAGCAGCCTCAGCTCTTTTTCCACATTCTGGAGTTGCTTGTAGAGATACTGCCTGTAGAGACCGTGTTTCTCTTTTGGCATCTGGTCAGGATTCCTCTCTGGTAATGTAATAAAAAAAAAAAAAGAACAAAACGATTCTACAGCATCTTTATTAACTAGTTTTGAATATGTTTAACTTTTCAGTCCGTACCATGAAGATTTACAGCCCCCAGAGAGATGACGAGCTCTTTTTTGGAGGCATCAGAGTAAAACTCTCCTCCTACACGGTTCTGCTGACGAATAATATCTTCGACTAGTGACAGGAGAGCATTGATATCCATTTTGTCAGGGTCTATCCTTGGTATTGGGCTCCTCAATGCCTTGGAGAGTGATTGGGCTATCCTTTTGATGTCCTAAAATATTACAAGTAACAATATAACAAATGTTTAAAATATTCTTCTTTTTTTTTTTTTTTTTTTTAACGATCAGTGTACTCTTGTATACCTTGATGACAGCATCTGGTGTGATCTCCCTATGGTCACTCTGTGGAGAAGGAGGTTGGGTTGGCGACACCCGTCCTGTTTTACCTTGCTTAAGGGAATCACTCTTGGACTGTTTAGGACGATCTGTTTTTCGTTCCCTTGGACGGACATTTCTGAAGATGCTCACAATTAGAAGGTTGATGGGGAACATAATAATGGAGCTCTGGATTCCAATCATCACTTGTTGCCAGGTAAACTCGATCTTACCTTAAGTCAGAAGTTGACCGAGTATTATTCTTGGTTCTTAAAGTGCTACAAATTGTCATGACAATATTAGTAGTGAAATAAATGGACATAAATGTGCAATTACCCAGGTCCATGGTCTGCTCAGAGGGGTCAGTTGGAATCCCCCAGAACATGATGCTGGTCAGCATGGTGCAGAGAAACAGGGAAAGACAGCACGACACACGCTGCACTCGAGTGAAGTTACTATTGGGTGGCCGATTGATCACCGAAAACCAAATGTGACCATCTTGGAAATCCTTTGTGGTTTTCATGAAGAACAGATTACTGTTAAAACAGAAATGTGAAGCTAAAACACTTGAATCCATATAAAAATAACTCGCGTACTTAGCGTAACATAGTAGAATTTACTATCGGCTAGGCTACGATGGATGCTATATGGGAAAAAAGTACCAGGACACCTAACACTTTGAGCCATGTGTGGCCTTCCCCAAACTGTAGCCACAAAGTTGGAAGCACAAATTGTTTAGAATGTCTTTGTAGGTTGTGGCATTAAGATTCCCTTTCACCGGAACTAAGGTGAGAGCCATGAAGACAAGGTTTGCCGAGGTTGGTGTAGAAGAACTCGCGTGACCTGCACAGAACCTTGACCTCAACCCCATTGAACACCTCTGAGATGACCTGGAATGACGGTTGCACAGCACGCCATCTTGCCCAATCAGTGCCCAATCAGTTGTGCGCCTGTGACTGAATGAAACCCCAACAGCCATGTTCCAAAATCTAGTGGGGAGTTATCCCAGAAGAGTGGAGGCTATTAAAACATAAAACATGTCCATAGGAGAGCGGAGGCTATTATAATTTTAAATGTCCATAGTTTTGGAATGGGCTGTTCGATACTCAGGTGTCCACATACTTTTGGCCATGTAGTGCATCTTAATGGGAATACTGTACTGTTAATTTATATAGCCAAAGTTACCCACCTAAACCTTTTAAGGTCCATCTCTGTTGCCGCAGGAAACACTTTGTCCAGGGTGCACTCTCCTACATCAATGGCCAGCCACGAACTACATAAGAAATGCCACTTTTGCCCCGTCTCCAGGTCTTGGACCACCACCTTATTGACATACCTGAAAAGAAAGGTAATCACACAGCTCCAATACAAATGGCAGTTTAGAAATGGATATGTGGAATAAAACAAGACAGCATGCTTTTACAGGAAAATAATCAACAACAGAGTAGTATGATTATTAAGTATTTTTTTTTATACTTTTAAAAAAACTATTGCTCTGAAAATGGTAAATACTTATCTACGACCTTTATCATATCATCAATGCAAGTTCCTGAAAATAAGTTATTAATATTATAGAAGGATAACGTATTAGAACAGTTGCATTATATCCATCTGATTTACCTTGCTACTGTCAGCGCTGCCCTTCTAGAAATGTAATCAACGTCTAACCAGTTAAATGTGAGTATTGAACAGCTCTGTGGTATAAATGCAGACGATGGGATTGCAGAACATTTTATTTTATTTACCAAGCAGGACGTTTCCCAGAATTATCATGCCATAATCTGATGCTCTGCAGCTCTCCAAGTGAGAAAGGCGTGGTGAGGAGGAACATGTCCATTCCTCCCCTCTCAAATACCAGCTTGTCTGGGTCAGTTAGATGATGGGGCTCGCTCTCTCCCTCAGAGCCCAGTAGAATCACAGTAACCTGTGGCGTCAGCAGTAATTACATAATAACACTTAAACTCCTGATTAAACACCTAAGTAGACATGAGCTGAGTAGTCTGACCTGAGAGGATGTAGAAGCTCCCCGGCGATGCCCAGTGCTGATGGTCAGTAAGTAGCGATATTCAGCCAAGGGGTCGTTGTCCTCTAGCACTGTGACTTTCACCTTTAAGATCATATTACACCATGCATAAAAATCATGCGTCAGAATCATCTTCAGATAAAAGGTATGAAGTTGATTCCATGATTAGGGTGTCATTTACGCCTATAAACATTTCTACTTTTATTATAATTTTTTCATTGAATGTAAGAAAACATGTCAAATCGTTCAAAGAATGCTGTCTAAGACAGCAATCACATTTAGGTAATTTACAGAATTAGAAAATGCATAAAATGTGGCTGTCTATCATCTATGCTAATGGCATAAGAACATTAGGGGCATTCTAACGATTTAAAGTTTTCCTAGACTGAACTGGTAATTTACTTTCAATGAATAATTTGGGTAACAAAATTGTACTTTCAAATGGTCACTAGGTGTAGGTTGTACACTGTTATGAAGACTCTTCATAATGTGCTTTATAATGGCTAGAATAATAATC
>JAOVYU010000004.1:5733158-5749461 GCA_025674565.1 Synodontis membranacea
CTTCTCTGGATGTCTCCCATCCAAGTACTAACCAGGCCCGCCCCTGCTTAGCTTCCGAGAACAGGCGAGATTGGGCATCCCCAGGGCTTTTATAATAATATCATTGGAAATTATTTTTTTCTTTCCAGAAACACATAGCATGAACAGAGATTTTCCGTAACATTTGTTACGTGCAGTTATTTAAGAGTTGTATACAAAGGGAAACTGACGTAAGAATAAATGTGTTTTATTGCCTTAAATAGTTCTTTGATCAAAAGTACAACAAAGTTTTGCTAAATGAGAAACAAAGGTATAAAAATACAAAAAAGTAAAAAAATAAAAATAAAAAATCAGATCCATCATAAACTATAAAGTACTACTAATGAACATTGAAAAGAAATAGTGTGTGTGTGTGTGTTTTGTGTGGACCTGCCAGGTGAACATCAATGAGAAACATTATTCTTGAGAACAGTATGGGTGAAATGGGCATAAAATGCCGTCCATATATATAAAATACCGTGAACACAGGTGATCTTTGTCTTGGACTGTTATGTCTGACTCTTGGGTCAGCTGATTGTTGTGATTTGAGTTCCAAACATGTGTTCCCAACCGTGTAGTTGCAATGTGCCCTCTGATGGAGAAACTATGCAGTGACAACACTTATAACATGTTCGAAGGATCCGTCTTCTATCTCTCCGTTTCTTTTTTTTTAATTGTCATTTATTGGCCATTATAAACACTTACACTGATTTCTCCACAATTAGCTCACAGTGACTGTTAATATTGGCACGCCAGTTTATCGGTCAGGCTCTAGTACCTTACGTTTATTTTTAATGACAGTATTCACTCCTCCTGTGTGTTTTGTTTGTTCGTTAGCATAGCAAAGTATTCTAGCTGTACATTACATAGTTGTGGTATTGAATGTTGGAGTTGCACCGTTTCTTACCAGTATGAGCCCAGTTTTTCCGGCAAGTGAGAACAGGATCGGGCCGATACCTGATATCAGTATTGATCTGGACGCATCCCTCGTTAAAATGATGGACTAGACAGTAACGATATTGTCTTCTCTTTCTTAGGATGTCTCCTGAAGGAGTGGACATTGTTCTTGATTGTCTGTGTGGTGAGAACACGGGGAAAGGTCTGAGTCTCCTGAAGCCCCTCGGCACATACATCCTTTACGGTTGGTGCTTGTGGTGAATCATAGATGCATTTGAGTGCAAATTTTGCATTCTTTATGGTTTTGGAATAACCAGAAGATAGGAAGAAATATAAAGGGAGGGGGGTTGTTAAAAAGGAAATTGTATGTATATCCTTCCTACAATTCAAAATGTAAAGAAAACCCGCTGGGACCATAGTTCGGAAAGAGCCAACAGCAAAAACAAACAACAAAAAAAAGTTAGTTTTTCTGAAAGCTCCTGGCTCACTGGAACTGATTTGTTATAAGTTATAACAGCCATGCCAGCAAGAGTGGCAAAATATTTGCCAAGGAAAGGCTGAAGAGCCAAATTCTGCTCTGTTGTTCTGAAAGATGCTGAAGAAAATGATTGGTGAATGTGTATTTCATGTTCAGAATGGACAATGCACATTTTTGATCCAGTTTTTTTTTTTTTTTGTTACTTGTAATAACGAAACCTAAAGGTCATGCTGCAATAAACAACAGCTTTTTATACTTTTATTCTAAGGGTGTGAAAACTTTTGCACAGCAATGCCTCATTTATAGCTTGGAAAAGGAAAAGAGTTAAAAAAATGACACTGATGCCATTTGATAGATAGATCCTAGATCCAAAATCAATCCTTTTAAAAGAAAAGGCAGTTCATTTTACAGTTTCAATGAACATTCTCCATGAACTGTTGGTAAAAAACGGACATATTAAACCATCCATTATCCATGTGTCGTCCAGCAATGATCATTATAATGGAAATACAGTGCCAAGGTTCCTGTATAAGGGGGAAAAAATATATGATCAGGACCCTTTGCTGAATCTGAGGTCTGAATTTTTAACCATTTGGCTTTCAACTGAAAAGAGCTGCATGCAGCATATATTAATGTGAAATTAGAGTTAATTTACATAAAGTTAGTCATTAATAATTAATACCTTAATTCCTGAATGTTACTGTATGTTGTAGCATGAAGCATTTTTAAGTCCTGAAGAAGCTCTTAGGGCTGAAAAAAAAAAAACATGGCTGCATCACATGTATCTGTTATTTATTTTTATTTTTTCCGAAGCAGGAGTTTTATTAAAAGCTGCACATTTTTGATTTACTTTTTTGCCCGTAGGTTCTTCGAACATGGTGACAGGCGAGACAAAAAGTTTCTTCACCTTCGCCAAATCTGTAAGCGCTACACGCACTGTCATTTTATTCCTAATTCAGCTGATTTGTACACCAAGAAAAAAAAGAAGACATTTGAATTTTGTCCACAACGTCTTGTAAAACACCGGTTTTTCTCTTTCGTCTCCAGTGGTGGCAAGTGGAGAAGGTTAACCCCATCAAACTGTACGAGGAAAACAAAGTCATGGCTGGGTTTTCACTGCTCAGCCTTCTCTTTAAGCAGGGCGGCTGCAGACGAGTGAAGGCCGCTGTCAACAAGCTGCTTTCGCTCTACAGTGAGCAGAAGATCAAGCCTTTGGTGGATTCCCTCTGGGCTCTTGAGGAGGTAAGCGGGTGAATAGAAAGATATCGATATGGTAGGAAATCATCCAGGTTTTTTTTTTCCAGCGCCGCATAGTAACTCAGGTGGCTCAAGATAACGGATTCTTTGGTCTAAACCGGCAGCACGCAAGTACGTACAGTGCGTAATCCGTTCCAGACCGACACTACGTCCTGAGGAGGCATTGTAAAGCGTGCTGTACTGTAAATATTAGCAGATGAGTGTTCTGTTAGCTTATCCGTTAAACCATCAACAAATTTTCTATAGTTTTTTATTAATTTGGCAACATGAAATAGGGAATGACACATGACACGTTGAGCGCCTTTCAGTATTTAATTACGATTTGTAGTTCTAAAGGTTAAAAAAAAAAAAAAAATTGGCCTTTATTTGACTTCATGTCTTCAGTTCTGCTCCTCGGTTGGATCCCGATCTTGACGCATGCCTCTACATCCAGCAGCTTTAATCTCGCAAAAGAAAAAAGAAAAAGAAAAAAAAAAGAGGAGTAGAAAACTAACAGAAGTCCATCTGCTTTGTTTCATTACCACTAGTCTGAGATGCACTGCTTTATGGTAGTCGATGGTTCTCCTCTTCCTCCAGCTGTCACTCTGAATTCAGCTTCCAAACCTGCTGTAAGTCAGGCTTTACTCGGTCAGTCCCCGAAGCCCAAAGGTAGTCAGGAGAAATGTGGCTGTACTTTAAGAGGAAGTGGCATGCCAAGCTTCATATGTTCTGCAGGGCAATCAGGAGCTGTCAGTAAGAGCTCGGGATCGAATGATAGGTGTACTTTCCGGACCATTTTTTTTTTTTTTGATAGATCCGGTTGTGTTTTTTTTTTTTTTTGCCTGCCTACGCAGCCAGCCGGTCCTCCATCACTTTCGATTACGATTACCAGACCTGCACATGCTGTGGTGGAACCAATGATGATTTAAAGAACTGGCTGTTATTTGTGCGTTCTTCCATCCTGCTGCTTGTATGAGTGATTTATCTTTTATGTTGGTAAGAAATATCATTATGTCATCATCCCCAGCCCATTTTTTTTTTTTTACACTGTTGGGGTGTTAGACCTAATTTATTTTCTCCTTCTTATTTTCTCACACACACACACACACACACACGTGCGTGCGCGTGCATGTCCTTATGCTCGTCACTGTTTCCCCTCAATCCAGCTGGATGCAGCGTTGATATCTCACAGCTTTATTGCATCAGCTGTGAGTGTGTGTGAGTGTGAAGGATGTGTGTGTGTGTGTGTGTGTGTGTGTGCTGGAAAAACAAACATGCATTAGTATTCTTTGTTTTTGTTCCATTTTACACCCAGTTCCTGCCAACACGGGCTTCAGATTGTCATGTGTTTTATATGTGTGCTTGTGCGTGTTTCAGAAAAGCCTACGGCTGCTGGGTGAGCGGTAGCGTCAGTGCAGGTTGTGTGTCTATGAAAGTCTTTTTTTTTTTTAGTGAGCATACAAATGCAAGGATAAGCTGAATATAAGGAATATTCCACTGCCGAATTTCCGTGCGACTAATAGCTTTGCTATTTTTGGAACTATTATTAGTACTTGATGTGAGTTCCAACTTTTACTGGAGTCAGTTTTGCACAAGCAGCTCAAATACGTGATTTTCTGCCTCAACGCAACAGCAAAGCGGAATCTGAAATCTATTTTTAGATTCCACTTTTAAAGTCTTCAGTTAGATTATTAAAAAAAAAAAAAGCCTCTTCTGGTATCTTTTGAAGTTTAGTGACGGTAATCCGATGAGAATTTTTTTTCACAGCTAGAAAAAAACCCAAAACCTGTCTCTGAGAACAGGAGGAATAATGATGCTGAGCAATTTACACTGTTGGCCATTATGTCATTTAAAATGCTAAAAATATTTGAAGTTATTATTAATTTTACCATTATAGATGGAGAGAGACTCAAATTTTATCCTCTGACTTAGTTACTGGATAAATTATTAGTATACACCAATCAGCCCTGACATTAAAACCACCTGCCTGATATTGTGTACGTTCCCTCTTGTGTTCTGACCCGTCGAGGCGATCAGATTGAGGTCTGGGGACTTTGGAGGCCAAGTCAACACCAAGAACCCTTTGTCATGTTTCTCAAACCATTCCTGAACAATTTTTGCAGAAGAATTCCTGATGGAAGAGGAGGGAATACCATTGGGTGTACTTGGTTTGCAACAATGCTTAGGTTGGTGGTACAGGTCAATGTAGCATCCAAATGAATACCAGGAACCGAAGTGTCCCAGCAGAACATTGCCCAGGGCGTCACACCGCCTCTGCCAGATTGCTTTCTTCCCGTAGTACATTAGGATTCCATCTCTTCCCCAGTTAAACAACACACACACACACACACACCCGGCTGTCCACATGATCTAACGGAAAATGTGATTCATCAGTCCAGGCCACCCTCTTCCATTGCTTCATGGTCTAGTTCTGATGCTCATGTGCTCTACTCTTACCAATCTGTGGGTTCACAGCTCTGACCCATTAAAATTTGGCTCTTGTCAAAGTCTCTCAGATCCTTACACTTGCCCATTTTTCCTGCTTCCAACACATCAACTACACAAGAACTGACTGACTGCTTGGTGCCTAATATATGCCACCCCTGGGCAGGTATATTGTAAAGACATCATCAGTTATTCACTTCACCTGTCAGTGGTTTTAATGTTATGGCTGATCGTTGTATACTATAGTCGTACTTCGCCAGATGTCAAGTTTTGCTGGTAGCTGATGCCAAACCGAAGAAGTCACCTGGCTAACGTTAGCTGCCCGAAAGATATTAACGCGAACTCTCAGTGTGCTGTTTATACAGGGCTGTAGAAAAGTCTTATAACTGGTCACCTCCGGTGTATGTCTGAGTGATTTTTTTATTGCTCAGATTGTGTTCGTCATGTATTTTGCTAATCAATTCGATTTGATTTCTCTGGTCTGGCTTTTACAGTAAATAGCTAGTTAATATTTGGCTAAATTGGCTGCGTGTTGCAAATCCAAGCTTTCTTAGGTTTCGAAGGTTAGAGTCTGATGAAGCAGTATCTGATACGGTGTATGGTGTACATGTATGAAAACTCCTGCCAAACTGGACCCAATGGCCCGTACTGTTCATTTCTATTCTGTATAAAGGAGTGTGACGATGACAGACAGCAGGCTGCATCCCAAATGGCTTTACATGCACTACATAAGGTTGGCAAGTCATAATGGTTCCTTGTAATGCTCTATATGGCCAACAGGAAGCCATTTAAAAATCTTCCCCGCGGCTCGGCTCGGCTCATTAGCTAGTTCCGCTGAATTTGGCTAATCTGGCTTTTAGAGCTTTTATTGGCTTTTGCATTTATAATTTACAAATATTTGTCTTCGTTAAAAGTTTGAGAACCGCTAGATTGTTCTTTTTTCCTAGCCTGAGATACGTTGTGAATGCAACCGAAAGTTCCCTTCAACAGAAAGTCAGTCGTCTAAAATTGTCCAGGTTTGCCTTTAAAACAAAAGGGTACCACAAGGGTTCATTGGCACCCCTGTTCCACCAAGCCAGTTCAAGGACTGATTCGGAGCCGGTGCCTAATCTCAAACCAGATCTTCGCGTTTCGACAGCCAAAGGAATGGTTCTCGGCCAGGAAAACTGGTTCGAGAGTGGCACCAACATTTCGCTGGTCTGGAACCAACAACCACATGTTAGCAGCTGTTACCATTGTATTGTTACCAACAAGACCAGCTAAACCTTTGTGGCCGTCATTTTTTTTTTTTAAAAACCAGAACCAGCGTCTATAAGAATCAAAATGTGTTGAGTAATTCTAAGTAATTCTTCCGGTTCCTGAACTGTTCGCAGGTTAAACCAACTCTGAACCAGCACTAGCCCCAGCCCAGAGCTAGGACATTCTGTGTTGGTGGAAAGGGGATATAAGGGGATGGTGCTTGGTTCTTAAAGTTCTACTCTCTTTTCCAAGTGCGTAGACAACCCATTTCACAAGCTAAACAAATAACTTTCTTTATCCCTATTGTAGGCATGGAGACTCTTTGAAGCAAGTCTTCATCAAGGGTATTTTTGCATGGTTAATGGTTCTAAAGAAGTTCTCCTTGCAAGCTTTCCTGAAAAGGGAAGACTATGTAAAAAAAAAAAAAAGTTAACGGTACTCCAGACCCTCAGCTGCACCACAGAGTGTAGCTAATAATAACAACAATTACAACTTTATGACTATATCATTCATTTTCCTTTGAGAGGAGATTAGAGTAATGTGTGTGTGGTGTGATTAGAAATACCTCCTCGTTACGCACAACAGACACGACATGTGTGGATCTAATCACCTGATTGTGATGACGCCTTCCCCAGAGAGCGTGATCTCACTGCTTTTCCTGTTATCAGGACTTGAGAGAGGAAGAGAGAAGATAAGGCGTTTTTATTTGACAGAGCCGGGGAGGAAAAAAAGGAGACGTGGAAATAAGAATGTGGCCTAAGGTGGCAGTTCAAGTGGAGATAGTAGTGTGCTCGGTAGGAGAGCCTAGGATCTCATTACCTATGTGCAGTCCAGATGCTGTCGCTCTTTTTTTTCCTCCCTGTGGGGTGGAGGAAGATGTCTATCTGGTTGCTGAATGGAACATTAGGATTGAGGTACACCTTTTCTCTGCGCTGTGGCGCAATATCTTTGCAACAACGACGAACACGGCGGCTTCTCGTGTGCCTCCTCGAGGGCTTTAAAAGGGACTAAGTTGTCATGTTTGCACTTTTACAATAAGTTCCACGCCTTAATTGCATATGAAGTGGTAATGTAATGTGCGCTGCAATTGTGCACAAATTGTGACACACATGCACCGTTTGTTTGCATCAAATTCAGTTTTGCACCGATTGGTTTTGCTCAGGGTCCTGTTTCTCAAAAGCATATGATTCAGCTTGTCATGATCCTGCTGTGAAGCTCCACGTCAGCAACAGCTACGTGGCCTTGCTTTTAGCAACCACATCAGTTGCCATGCTAACCTGGGAGCTGCTCTGCTGGCTCAGTCTGGTGACCCGGTATAATGAACGCCGCGCAGTCAGTATTTGTCAGGCAGCCAGAGGTTCAGACGAGCCCTGAGCTATCGCGATCTGCAAAACGTGTCTGAAATCTTAACACAAGTGGAGTCTCGGTTTATTAGTTAAGTGATCTGGACCAGCTTACTATTAATGACGCATGGTGAAAGTAAATTCTTACTTTGTGTTCTTGGGAAATTCTCAGAAATACTGTCAGTGTTATTGATGTGAAAATCACAGCACGGTGTCTTGAATTCGGTGATTTTACTAAGAGGGGCGCAACGGAAAAGCGTCTGCTCTGTCCTACAGGGATCGTGAGTCCAAATGTCCGATAATGCCACAGCCATCGGTGCTGTCAGGGTGGCATGATCTCTCTCCCAGTCACAAGTCAGTCCCAAGTGACACTGGTCTATATTGGGTGCCTTTGAGCTCATGGACGGCGCTTTCCATTTGTTACACCTCCCCTGACGTTGTCTGAGCAAGAGTTCGAAAAGATGCGGGTGGCTCACTCGCGCGCAGAGGAAGCATGTGAAAGCTTTCGCCCACCCTGGTGGTTAGGTGTCATGTGATATCAGAGAGCTCTCTGGTGGATGTGAATAGGTCGTGACTTAATTAAGGAGAAAATCTGGGGGGGAGGGGGATATATTCCTGATATAGCGTTGACATTATTACATTCCTGCAATTCCCTAATCAGCCAATCATGTGGTAGCAACGCAATCCATAAAGTCGTGCAGATACAGGTCAAGAGCTTCATGTTCTTATCAGATATCAGGATGAGGAAAAAGTGTGATTACAGTGACTCTGACCAAAGTGTCTACAGAGTTTACAGTGAATGGTGCAAAAAAAAAAAAAAAAAAAAAATTCAGTGAGCAGCTTGTCAGTGCATTGTTGATGAAAGAGACCAGAAGAGAATGGCCAGTCTGGTTCGAGACAACAGGAAGGTTGCTGTAGCTCAACATAATCACTCTTTACAGCTGTGGTGAGCAGAAAAGAATCTCAGAAAGGATAACACATCAAACACAAATTTTTCATACTGATTACACCACTACACATATTTTACATATAGCGCTGAGGTACATCCTTGAGACAAGTCTGATAAGACAATTACTTATTTTTACAATAGCTCTAAACATTTATTCTGTCATCAGCATCTCTTTCTTTCTGCCTTAACCCTTTAAAGGGCACCCTTTAAATACTTGGAAATTCAAATTTTCAACCTTAGAGTGTTATTGGAGGATTTTTTATTTTTTTTTTCAAAGATTTTCATTTTTATTCTGCATATCAAGGTAAAAAAAAAAAACAAACTACCGTATAGTTACCATATACGGTTACTCGCCAGTCTGAGGGGAGAAGAAACAAGAAGAAACACTCAAAAATTAAAATCCACATGGTTCTACAAGGCCACTCTGGATGTCCGATGAAGATACCAAATATGGTTTCTTGCCATATGAAAGGTTAAAGTTAATTAGATAAAAAAAATATATACCATCATGTTGTATGACTGAGAAAGCACAAATGGCAAAAATCCCCTGTCCTGATGACGGCCGTGTAGGAAAGCGTAATGTTGCGGCTCTACTTCTGACTGTTACACAGCACTGACGCTGGAGACTCCTCCCAAAAAGTGATGAAAAATAAACAAACGATAATCTCAACAACAAAAAAAAACCCAACACATCACCGTATTAATAAGAAATCATTATGTGGAGGATTTACCATACAAACCCTTCTGTTATATAGAAATGCTAATGTATTCAAACGGCGTCCTTAATATAAGCCGTGATATTCCTTGAGACTGGAGAGCTGCTGTTATGGAAAATTAATCGACACCTCCTGACCAGTCAGAATCGCACATAAAGCAGTGTGTTTTATATGATATGAGATGGTGCGGTGAACCCAGATCACACTTCCTTTACTGACAAATTAGTGTCTTCTTCTAAATCATAACGCAGATGCTTTTTTAGCCTATAATTACACCCTGATCCAAATTACTGCGTGTTATTTATTCCCGATGTTTCCCCAGCCTCATCACACTTGTGATTAACATCAGGTTTTGCGTGACCGCTGACCGAACCTTTGTAATGGGCATGTAATTTCCACCGTCGCCAACACAAACCCCATGCCATGATGCATTAACCAGCGGTATATGGCTTGTATAGCTTGGTCTGTTATTACAGTGGAAAATGCATTAGCGACACGTCGATCAAATTGTTGCGTTACACCAGTCGTCCGGTCGATGTGTTCGTTTTTCGATTTTTCCCCTTACTGACATTTTCTCGCTCCGCCGCGTATTTTGTGTAACAAAATCAGTGCCATCTATGATCCATAAAATTCAATTAGGTCTCTATTGCTTTTCCTCCTAATTGAATCACTCAGTTCCACGTACGTTATTCGCCATGGAACAAAACCTGTCAAGGGTGAAATGACAAGTGAGATTTCTAATAGCGTGTAACTATGGTGAGGTTAGCAAGCCATATTTTCCCCCCTCTGATTATAAAAAGGAAGCCTGTTTGTGAAAGGAGCGCGCGGTAGAACCGAATGAGAAGAATCTGACCTTATGTTCCGCTGCAGAGTTTTTGTTATCTGTGGAGGCTCATTTCCTGAACATGTGTAGGCTGAGTCTTAAATAAAGGACGCTTCTTTTTTTTTTTTTTTTGAATTATTGAATTGATTTTTACAGAAGCAGGCCAGTGAACTCAATTCAGTTGGAATTAACAATAGAAGTTGTCACAAATCTGCATAGGGGTTTAGATTTGTACTGAACAAGCCAGAGGTGAGATTCGGAAGGAAAAAAAAAACTCACTGAAACGACATGAGGAGGTAACCTCGAGGGGAACTACGCTCAAATGAGGCACTTCGGACGGGAGGTTCAGGAGGTTCTTAGAACTGTTGTTTTCGTGTTTCACAAGGATATTTTTAGCTCCGACTTCAGGGTACAGTAGGTATGCTCCCAGCACAAGTAGAACGAGTACGGCGTGCAGTGATTGGTCAAACACATGAGCTACTGCAGCACCGCCAACCTCCATTTTTAAAAATTCGTATAAAACGTTAAACAGCTTTTAATGTTAGCAGAAAAAAAACCCACAGACACAGACACTGACAGTGAAGTCCAGGTTTTATTGACTCTACGTACAATGGAGGAAATGCAATATGATATGCGCTCGACCATGGTTTTTATTATCTATTTATTTATTTATTTATTTTTACCTAGCACATAAGAAAACCATTATAAAATAATAATCCATATTAGGTAATATTTTAAGCAATCAACAACTATTTCCCAACCAGTATTTGTAATGTAAAATAAAGAATTTATTGTCAGCACTTCCTGGTCTCCCCCATTCTGTGGCTCATCCTAACGTTGCTGTTTTGCTCTTGTCACGGCAAGACAGGAACATTGGTGGACAAGGTGCACGCTCATATTTAAACAAACAACAGACTAGTGACGTTGCTGTAGCAACCATCGGCTGGCTCGTGTCACTTAAACGTTCTAACAGAAACTGAAAAAAGCCCTCGATGGTATATAGTTCTCGGGCGCAGCTCACCAGTGGTTGGTTCCTCTCATTGAGTCCTTAGAAAACATGTTTGTCTGAAACCATGTATGGACTCCTACGAGTCTTGGGTATGATTACGGAAGTAGCTCGTAGGAACAGATCTGCAGTAAACACTTGAAATGATCCACTTCTGCATGGGTGAGACATTGGTGTTAAACGTAACGTGTTCATCTCTGGGTTCTCTTCTGATTAACGTGCTTGTGTAAATGCGAACAGAAAAAACAATGATGCCAGAGATGGACAGGGCTTGAATCCCAGAAAGGTCATGTTCTGGCCATGGAGCGGCTCACGGGTAGGTTTTATTGGCAGAGAAGAAGGGCTCTCAGAATTCTTTCCATAACACTTTATAATAAAATAAAAAAAATGTTGAATGCAGTATCTGAGAGGAAAGAGTACTGATAAATCACTCCATCACTGGAGGATGAAATATCAATCAGAGAATCAGTTTTCTCTCAATGGTAAGTCCGGTACTGTTTTAAGTCAGTGGTGTACAGCGTGTTGTATGTTAAACTCGGAAGGGTGGAGGTTGTATTCGGGAGCAGTGTTGCCGTCTCTTTTCAGGAGAAAGTAGCGAAAGCACGCTCAGAATGTTACTCGAAGTCACCAAACGATGAAACACAAAGAAGGCTTTCTGAATACAAATAATTGCTTTTTCAGAATAAAAAAAAAAAACCAATAGTTTAGAACTTGTTGCTCATAGAAAGAAGCAGGCTTTGGCGATGGCACTATGGACTAAATATTATATAATGTGTATTTAAAATGAATATTAACAGTCACCAAGAAATCCAGTAACAAAGATACTAAAGTGGTGACTCTGGATTAAAAAAAAAAACCTCATTGCGCATCACTAAACCTTTTACAATAAATATTAGTTCTAAGGCTGTTTTTTGATAAGCTTCTCCCATCCCCCGGAAGACATGGACGAAAAGTTGACCAGCTCCTTACCAGTGTTTTTGACCAAATGTTTTTGACCTTTTCAGTTATTAATATTTAATATTAACAAAACAGTAATTTTGCTCAGGATCTGTTGTACAGGAATGTTCCGGTTTAATTTAAAACACGACGCAAGCTGAAGTTGCTTATGAATTTGAACTGTATGAACTGCTGAGAAATGATTACTGTTCAGCCAAATTTAACAGCCAGAGGCAATCAAAAGGCAAAAATTGGTCTTATTGTCCTCTAATAACTCATGTCCTCTCTTTGGATTGTGCATAATGGTCTTTGGTTTTTCACTACATCGCTGTTAGGGTTGCAGCTGGGGGAAAAAAAAAAAAAAAACGAAAAAAAAAAACAACAACCAGATGCTAGCGGGAGAACCTCTGACCTCAGAATCTGAGTCATCACCACCTCCGTTCCGAGCAGCATGAACAGGCTCGGATAAATATGGCTTTACTTTTGGGGGAAACGTTGATCTTCTTATACCAGAATGAGTTCCGACTGCGTTTCTTCGGAACACCCAGTTTTGATAAGACAGTCAAATTCGAATGGACAAAAAAAACGAAGCTGCACCTTCACAGATGGTGAGATGATTTAGTTCATCCTACCCATAATAGTCGAGTCTTTTCGACTCCCAAATGCCTCACTGCGTTTTTTTCTTTTCCAACAACTAAACTAAAGTTTATGATATTTATGATAGTTCTTCTTTGTCTACTCTACGACTGGAAGCGTTTCATGAAGTCTTACTCTATATTCAAATAATGTAACAATTTAGACGAAGAATTCCATTTCAATTACAATAATCAGAGCAAATTAAACCAAAAATGCGATACTTTTGCTGGACCATCATCGACTGCATAGCCGATACAGCATGTGGGTTCTGGCACGGTTACCTAAAAGCAAAGGACACTTATTCATGTAAATAAACATAAAAGTTGAGATAAGTTGAAATATTTCATTTCAATAGTTATTCGTTTCAATAATATTTGAAGCTAGTACTATGAATCGGAGAATGTCCCTGTTGTCACACACTGCTTGCTAGCTAAGGGTAGCTAGATTGAAATTTGGCTAGTTAGACTCCTTGCGCATGCGTGGTTCGATAATGTTACTCAATCAGAATTGGTTCAAATCGATTGTTATTGTTAAAATCAGATCTGTCCTCTGATGTTATTGCACAAGTCATCTGTGTCACCAACAACAACAAAAAAAAATCATACTTGCGAGACGGCTCGTTTAAAAAATGTGCTAGTAGCTAATGCATGCATCGCATTTTGTTCAGCTATCGTCCATTGACATTTTGCCGTGCTGCTCGTGCTGGCAGACGACAGCGGCGCTCAGTACATGCGAATAGGCAAAAAGACACGTGAATTTCCGATCTGACTGTTCCCGTTCACGTCGCATGGCCACGCATCAGATGCATATCGGATCTAGGACCACTTATGAGAGTGGCTCAGGTCTGATTTGAAAAAAGATCAGGATTTCTGTCTCCGAAACCGGTCTGTGTCACATTAAGGCAAAAAAAAAAAAAAAAAATTTTTTTGCAATGTGAACGTAGTTTGAACTTCTTCTCAAAAACACGTCTGACTTATGGGAGTCTCTTGCCGCCTACGGATTTACATTATCTTTAGAGAAGGGAAATTCTGTACAGTAGACAGTGGAAGTAAGAATATCTATGACTGTACTTTAATAAAAGTGAATCGATGAGATTTCGTTCTTGTTTTTTTTTTCTTCCTGTTATCGTTTTGCTTTCACTAAGAAAGATTATGAATGTAAATTTGCATTCTCCATTCAAGTAGAATGTAGCCACCGGCGCTGTAAGGTTATCCCAGCGAGAGCGTTCAGCTCATAGATAATCAGCCAAGAAGAGTCAGAAGATGGTTCGTTATGACGTGTCTCGCAAAAAAAAGTTAATGATCCCTCAAGCTGTTGGAAAGCCTGGTACAGGCTGGTACCTCTCAGCAGGGAGCATGTTAATGCACAGTCTCTCCGCTCCTCAGGTTTGAAAATAGATTTGCCGGAAGTGGTTTCATGGTTACAGAATGGCTGATTCGAATCCAGAGGCCGACCGTTTAACTGTAATAATCTTGCTAATTTTTGTTAATGCATCATTGCAGAAAATCATGATGTTTTTTTCCCCCAATAATATATTTCATATAGCCTTTGGTAGAAGACGTAAATGTCAAAGAACTGCAAATAGAGCCAAGGTTTCTGCTATCATTGGGTGTGTAGGGGAAAGATTAGAGAAAGACGAAAGAACACTGACTCTTCACTAAACCACGCCGAGCTTCATTGGTACAAGCTGCCAATTTATTATACTGAGATAAGAGTTCCAGAGTGGACCAATGGGAAAGAGTCTGGGTATCACAAAAAAAAGTGCTGCTTAATACGATCCATAAGGATTTAGGTTCCTGATTTCATTGTTATTCCGTAAATGTCATAAACATCTCCTAGCAGGAAACGTCACCATGTCAGAGATTACCTGTGTTTCTTTGTTAAATGACGGCAGGTTTTTAATAAACCTTAGACGATATCCGAGGAAATTATATCCAGTTGAAAAGAATGACACTTTTGGAACACTGCTGAGTTTGCCAGTGTCAGGGTTTTTTTTTTTTTTTTTTTCCACCAGCCAATCAAAATCAAGAAGGACGGGGCGGGACCTGGGTGTCACTGACTACACAGTTATTTAAAGTGGAGAGCTGGGGCCAATGCCAGGATGCGATTTCTTTCTGTCGTTTTTGATAGCCTTTCTAAAGTAAATAGAGAAAATGAAAATGAGCCCATGGGCGCTAACAGTGCAGGAAAGGCGAATATTGCAAACAGGCCCTTACTGTTTATCCTCCCAAAGTGGATTATTTTCCTACAACAGCACAGCCTGAAGTGTGTTATTCCAGTTAAAGCACAGCCAACTAGTACAATTTTTTTTAATGTATTTATTAATGACACATTCATAGCGAAACACCTATGATCCCATGCTCTGATCTTCTCTGGCCATTACACTGCGCTGACACTGGAGACTCCTTCCGTGAACGTTAAATAAACCTTTCCTAACCGAACTGTACCAAATCAACGATTATGCGTTTTTGTCTGTTAAACAAAAACATTTTCCTGAATCCGTAACTTATGCGACTAGTCGTCCTTACAAGTCCCCGTGAATGAGCCGTAACTATACAAACGATAACATGTCAGAAAGAGTGCGTTAATATACGTTAAGCATTTATATTGCGTGTTAATGTAATGCGTTTGTGTTACGGCTGAAACGGCTGCCAGGGGTGCTGTTGTAGAAGATTACCCATTTGCTCTTACCCAGCTAACAGGGTTCATGATCGTTCAGCAGCAGTGTGTTCCGAGAGGTTTCAGCTGTCATGCTAGAGAAATAATGTTCCTGCAATCTTCTTATAACGTTTGGTGTGTTCAGAACACACAGGCCGCTTGGTGATTAAGTAGGGAGAGCACTGTTACTAGGCAACTGGGAAATACAGACACCAGGAGTAATTTGGCTAATCAGTCAGGCTAATGATTGAGCTAGCTAGCATGGGCACGGTGACAGCAGGCGAAATAAAAAACAAGACAAAACGGTTGAGAGCATGAACGTTTTCCTCAGACGTGAAGTCATGTAATCATAGGATAGATGGTGGCCTGATGGTTAGGGAAGCGCCCCTATAATCGAAAGATTGCAGGTTCGAATCCCCGACCAGCGAGGTACAACTGAGGTACCCTGAGCAGGGTACCGCCCCAAAGCACTGCTCCACGGGCGCCGAAATAACTGCCCCCCCCCTGCTGTGTGTCACGATTTCACACGTATGTTAAATGCAGGGGACACATTTTGTTGTTGTGCGCTGTGTCCTGTGGTGTGTCGGCAATGACGATGAATCACGTTCACTTCACTTCACTTCATATCACCAGCGAAAGACTCCTTTTGTTCGTTATCGGCGAATTTGATCTAATCCGTATGTTTTGTTCTTCTGTTTGGAGCAAGACAGATAGTGGTAGCATGCTCGTTCAAAAAAAAAAAATAACTAAGAACCTCACCAACTCCTTCTGTTAGTCACTTTGCAGCCCTCCTCCAAATTAGAGAATAAACTAACAAACAAGATAAACATCCATCAAGATCCATCCCGGATAGTTTTTCCTCTTCTTTTCTGATTGTATGTATTTGTGCTCTCTCTCTCTCTCTCTCTCTCTCTCTCTCTCTC
>JAOVYU010000004.1:5767429-5782541 GCA_025674565.1 Synodontis membranacea
AATGTATTAAGCTAACTTTTAAATGAAATTAAAGTGCTTTCGGAGCATGATTTAGGTCATATTTAGGGTTTAAACTTCAGAAATAAGCATTTATTAGCATTTTTAGTGACTCCACCAAACACTCGGAATTTTCGCAAATCTGCGCCGGGGTCTGGAACCTAACCCCGCGAATGCACGAGGTATTACTGTATAGCGCTGCATGTGTTGACATCTATGAGGCTTTTAGAATGGCATTTTTTTTCCCCTCTCATAATTTCCGAAAAGCATAAAGAGGTAAGAAAGGAAGATCCGAATCTAAAGTTAATTGCCTAGGTTAATTGTCTTTTTATTCTTCATATTTTTTAAAATATGAAGCATTGTGCTTCTGTCTATCGTTCCAATTGCGTTTTTCATTTTTTTTTCTTTCTGTGCTTTGCTACCAGGGTATGTTCTGGAGTTGCAGGCAGAGTATTTTGGAGGAAATGAAGAAGAGGTTCTCGCAGGTAGCTCTAGCATGAGCGGGTCCGCGTGTCTTAATAGCATGGTGTTTTTTTGGGTTTTTTTTTTTGTATTAAGTTAAGATGCACGAACTGTAAACTAATAAGTGTGAATAAGAGTTAAGATAAATCCTAACCCTGTGACCCACAGTTTTTAAAATGATGTCATGTACACAAATGACTACTGTCAGTTTGTATAGGTTTATTTCTTTGGTATAATTCAGCTTTTAAAAATGAACATCCATGAGTTCCTTAAAGGACGTTGGTGTTGAGTCACTTACTCCTGCATGAGATTTACTGTAGAGATAAAGGAAATAAACTGGCTGGTTTGTTAGGCCATTGCTGAGTCAGCGGGAGGTGTAGCGTATCTTAAATGCTGGCTGTCGTGGAAATTAGTCAACAAGCCCTTTGACTTGCTCCATCCGTGACTTCCTGGTTCAAAGCACTCCGGCATACGGAATCAGATCTTTTCTCTCAAACCTCTTGGATTTCCTGTAGGAAAAAAAAATAAAAACCATCTTGGCGATATAGGTTGATTATTTACCTGTAACCTCGCATCCTAAAATGATTACTGCTTTTAATTATTATTATTTTTTTTTACCAGTGTCATACTTTTTGTCCGTCCGTAGTTATGTTTAACGATATGTATATGTTTATATTTCCTCACCAGTTTTTTTTTTTTTTTTTTTTTTTCCCTCTCTCTTGAGGTTAACCCCCTCCCCCCCAAAAAAGCAACCTAACTTGTTAGGCAAAAAGCAAAAATTCCTCCTCCACAAAAACTTCCCCATTACTAGGGTTGGGTACTGTTTGAATTCTAACATTTCTGTTTCTTATTGATTCCCCATTTCGATTCTAAAATGGTAAATAATAATAATAAAAATAGAGCAAATGTTGCTCTTTTTGACCGTTTTTTGACCGTTTACAACATGAAGCATGTTGACTGCATTATTGCATTGAAGAGACCTCTGAAGATGTGGGAAAAAATCAGACCACGTAAATATTTTTCTTAAATCAGCATCTCTGTGTATGGTGTTTTACTTAATGAGGTACTGATTAGGTGATCGCCTGAGACAAATCTTATTTAATCAGAAAAAAAAAACACTGCTGTGGTCATCACTATCCTCTCGCAATAGGGCCAGTGTGGATAGTAAAAACAGTGCTAGTAATACCTTAAATTGAATTGGAATACAAAAATATCTACCCATCATGCCAAAAGAGTTAAAAAGAAAAGTTTTGAGTGAGAAAACGAAGGGTTCTGTCTGCACTCTAAGAGGTATACAGTAAGTGTCAGAGTGCTCCAATCCTCAAAATTTTCAAAGACAGCGGGGTCGAGAGGAAGACATCGGGGCCAACAAAGTTACAGACTGGCAGAGGACGAAAATGACTCTCCACTGACCGGGATGATCAACTCCTTCGAACGTAACTCAATATCTGTAGGATGACATCAGTTGACCTACAAAAAAAGAATAGCAAATTGCAGCAGGGATTAAGTGCACGGCAAGGACGGTTTGAAACCGGCTCCTCCGTGCGGTGTCGAAGACATGCAAAGCTAGAAAAGAAAAACAAAGAAGAGCCTGAGGTTTGCTTAAGACCATGAGGTCATCATCTCTGGTGAGTCCAAGCTGCTGCTTCTTTTTCTTTACAGCTTTTCCCATCACCTGGTCATCTAATGGCTAGTCAGAGACCTGGAAATGCTTACAAAGCCACATTGCCTCAAACACACTGTGGAATTTGGTGGAGGATTTGGTGGTGATCTGGAGCTTCAGCAAGGCTGGAATGGGGCCGATTTTTGTTCGTGAAGGATTCACGAACTCTTCACAAGGCAGATACAAGGTTATCCTGGAAGAAAACTTGCTTCCTTCTTCTCTGACGATATTCCCCGTCTCTGAGGATTTTGGGGTTTCCAGCAGGTCAATCAAGATGTGGATGGAGGACCGGAAGACCCAAGACCTCCAATCCCCAGACCTGAACCCCATCGAAAACCTCTGGAATGTGATCAAGAGGATGATGGATGGTCCCAAGCCATCAGACCTTCAGAGCTGATTTGAATTTTTGCACCAGGCAATGTAAAAGTCTGGTGGAGAGCATGCCAAGACACACTACAGCTGTGATATTAAATGTCAGGGTTATTCCATCAAATATTGATCCCGAACCTCTTCCTTAGTTCAAACATTAGTATCGTGTTGTTTAAAATTGAATATGGTCTTGATTTCTGTGCAGTGTTTGAGGTCTGAAAACCCTGCGTCTTTTTTTCCTACTATGACTGCTCGAATAGTAATTTACTCAAACTTGAAATGAAATATTCAAATAAATAGAGATTTGACATGGTGTTATTTTAATTTTTTTGAGCTGTAGGCCATCATCAAAATTAAAATCTCGACTAAATGCTCGACTTGCGTTTAACGAGTCAAGAATATAAAAAAAAGTACGTGTTCACTTCCTAAAATAACTGATTGGGAAATAAAAAAAAAAAAATAAAAAAAAAAGCTTTTTCATGTTTTTGGGATGCGCCAGAACATACAGCTATGGAAAAAAAAATTTAGACCACTTTTAAACGTGACATACACTTTATATCATATTAGAGAAACACTTTCAAAAATCCATTTAATTTTGAAATGCTTTCGCTGCTATGGTGAGAGAGCCACATGGGCTTTTATTTTGGAATCCTCCGAGTTGGCCACAGTTCGAGCATGATTCTCTCTCCAGGACAGATTTGTCCCGTTCGTTCTTATGCCTTGTACTTTTGAATTGCTCATGGTTTTGTAGCCTTTATTTGTTTGACAATGTAAATTTTTCTAATGAAGGGTTCTTGCAGATCCAAAATTCTTCTTTTTTTTTTTTTTTTTTTTTTTTTTTTTTGTAACCGTTCCCCAGCTTGGCATTTGGGCTTCGGGTTTAATTTGTAACCGAGTTTTGGTTCTCGTTCCAACCCTACAGGAACTTACTGACTGTTAAAAAACACCCGACACTGGAGACTCCTTTCTTAAATGTTAAATATATTCCAGGTTTCTGGCCAGCTTCTGTTACAGAACGTTTCTAAACGCGTTCTTGTTGTAAAAGAAGCCGATGCATAACTACGTGCTGCAGTTCTCGGCAACGTGGTCAGTGAGTGCTGAAAAGTTATTTCTGCTGCGACTTGTTTTCCACATCCCTTTATAAACAATTCCCTCCCTCCCTGCCAGACAGTCGGTTTCACGTGCGTCATTCTTGGAAGGCCCGGCACTTCGCTTGTAGTAACATGATCAAACTGGCAGAAGAGAGCAGTCTGGGGAGGCATTGTGTGAGAAGAAGGGGAGCTCTGGCCTTGTAAACAGAGTCTATCTTTACTCTGCCATCATCGTGCAGAAATTACACTCTTTACTGAATATCCAGTGATCAAAACTTAAGCAATATTTTTGCCATTATGGACGTGGTAGTGCGATGGCACGATCAGACACGGAGTAGTTTACCGAACACCACGCTCTCTTGTGCATGTTCCCGCTGTAAGGTTTTAATAGAAACCTCTTGGTTAAAGACACAGTAATGTAAGCTGCTTGGAGATTATTGTAACCAGGGCTGCTGTAGGTCATATCTATACCGAGTTGTGTAATCTGCGTTCCACTTTCACCTGCACGGCCTCTTGACATGGCTAAATCCGGCGAAACGGCTCACTGCCAGCTCGCCAAAATGACGAGTATGGCCATATTTCATAGCAGAATGCCTGAGGTCAGCGACAGAACAATCCTGTTCAGGTAACCGTGCTGAAAATAACTGCCTGAACCGGATGAAGATTACAGTATTGGCGAAGGGCACGTTTTGTTTACTTTGCTTTACCTTTCTTTACCTTTAACTTGTCTTTACACTCGGGACGTCACGGTACCAGAAATTTCGTAGACGATACTAATGGTGGTAGTCTTCGAAGATGAGTGGACGCCTGTCGGAACTGCTCTATAGCTTTTTTCCTTTGTTTCGTTTTTTCCCTAACTGTTTAAAAAAAACTAACTGTTTCCTTCTGTAATCTTTAATCTAAGCCGTGCACCTATGGACGTAAAACTGCTGATGTTTTTAGTTTTTTATTTTATCTAAATAGTATTTATTATCTTTTATATTCTATTCTCTCAATTTTTTATTATTGAGCTGTTGGAACGAGTGAATTTTCTTTGAGTGAAACTTCACACATCTCAGTACCCAACCCAATACCACATTGACAAACAAGGCAACCTGTGCTTCAACATGCACTCCTTTATTTAAAAACACTCGAACAGTAAGATCAAAAGTAACGGTAACGTGTATTTCGTTGTAAGTTTAACAAGGATAACACTTTGTATACGTCATCGGAACGTTAGCATGAACTGAAACTCGTTTGAGCCGATCTGGACGTCTGTCTTTGAGGTGCTTTGTTAAATTGGAAGCGTTTCCTTGTTTGGTCTGAAACGTACGATGGCACCGTTTGCACGTTGACTTTTGCGGATCGAATATAACTTCTTGAACGCACCGTACGTCCATACTCGGCTCTTACTATTTCTGTCTTCAACAAGTCGAGGTGGAGCTGTTGCTGCAGCTGCACTTGTCGCCGTCTTCCACGTGCCGCTGTTTTTCCATGTTTGTTCTTCTCCTCCTCCTCCTCCATTTAATTGCAGACTACAACGCCTGTAGGTTTATAAGCCGTTGTCCCTGTCAGGTCTGGAAGAATTGCGTCCCCGGTACCTTTGGTACTGTATAAAAACAAGTACCATCATGTTTTCACAATTTTGGTATAGATTTTGTACCGAAATATCTGTTTTTTTTGTTTGTTTTTTTTTGCGATCTCTGTAGTTAACACATGCAACAATAATAATAACAAATCGGTATAAAAGGTGACGCAATAACATCCGTTTTTTTTTTTTATTATTTGAACATGCATTGCCAGAATGCTAACAAAATATTTTTATAGTACTTTTATTAACTTCATGCCATGGCCCTTTTGCTTTAATAAGCTTGACTCATAAGTGAGCGGAATAAAAATGTTTGTCTCAGTACTCGCCTGACTGAAGTGCTCCCAAGTACAGCATGCTCTCTTCACTGCTCTACACTTGTGTGTGCACAGTTAACTTCACTTTTCACTCTTTGTTATTGCTGACCCGTGTAGCATGAACTTTGAGAAATGACAAAGATGTACACAGTTGTTGCTTTTTTTTTTGTTTTGTTTTTTGCAGATTTTGTTTGCTTTAATGTTCATGTAACCTCGGATACTTAAGGGCCTACTAACACTAGGCACGGTTGCTTTGTGCCGTACCTGAGAGCAACTGACCCCCCTCCTCACTCCTCTTCGCTGGCCTGTGCTCACGGTGTACTGATGGTTCCAGTCCCGAGTACACTAGTGTCCTCGCAGTGCAACCTTTTGGGTCGAAGAAAAGCGCTCTTGCTTTGCGTGGTCGAGACTGTTTTTACATCGTGGATTATTTGGAGTCGTTGGGCATCTGGTGATACACGGCCCTCTCAAATGCCGTACAAATGTATCAATCCTGCAACGCAGTGATTTTCAGTAAAGCGTGCTACACGCGTACGATTTATTATTTTTTTTATGGAGGCAGCTGATGTAGCAGGAGAAATTCGCAGGTTTATTTGCTGACTACAATCCATGTTCATCAATTAGGGCGAGAATTAGACCTGTTATTAACCCAAGCATTCTAGAGTGAATTGAAAAGTGCGCTTCGTAGCGTTCGAGTCCGAGCGCACCTCTTCCAAGCGGTCCGAGTCAACCACACCCGAGCATGGTACCCGATCACACAAGTCAAACAAACCGAACTCAGACTTGCTTGGGTGTTTTATGGATCGCCCTAAGACCTAAAGACTTTTCTTTGTTTTGTTTTTTTTTTCCAAATGGTTATATAAACTCGAGTGATATCGGCTCACGAGTCAGAAGCCGTTACCATGGTAACTTGGTTAAACGTCCCAAGGGATGATTGTGACTTGTTTTGAAGCAGCTGTGCCTGAAGCATTGAAGCAAATTTGCATGCGCGTTCTGTGTGGTGCAGATAGAGAACGCCGCCGAGGAACCCCGAGTGCTGTGTATCGTCCAGGACACCACCAACGCCAAGACCGTCACCGAAAGACTGACGCTCAACCTCCCGGCTTCCACCACCCTCTTGAAGCTCTTCGAAGACGTCGCTCACAAAGCCGGCTACGTGAATGGCACGTTTGAGCTGGCATGGGCAAACGTGTTGGATCTGGTGAGCACGTGCTCCTCCGTCCTTTCCTTCTCATCTGTAACCTTATAATACCCTGCATCATGAATTAGTGATTAGGCATGTGTCAATAACTGGTTATATCAATGTAACATTCACCACGGTGCTCCTGGGGACTTGAAAACGCATTGCCCGGGCAAGCCACATATATCCTTCAAATTCTTTAGGATTCTAGTAATATTATTTTGTGTAATAGTGTTTTGGCCAGCGACCGACAGACAGCCTTAGTGTTCTTCAGCTGGGCCGGAATGCTAATCCTGCAGCTGAC
Source organism: Synodontis membranacea (assembly GCA_025674565.1). Taxonomy (NCBI): domain Eukaryota; kingdom Metazoa; phylum Chordata; class Actinopteri; order Siluriformes; family Mochokidae; genus Synodontis; species Synodontis membranacea. Next base: position 5,774,380 of record JAOVYU010000004.1, read on the forward strand.
CCAGAGCACAGGTGCCAGGCTTGGCGTCGGATCTCTGAATAGGTCACTGGATTAAACCCTATATTTGTGCCAGGAGCACTTTCAAATAGCCATGTAATGCAACATCCAGAGTCTATCCGAACGCCCTACATCACGGTACAGCTGACCTCCATTTGGCTATATAAAACAGAAAATAAAATGTATTTCCAGTTTTGTTCTTTCTCTGTCTAACGCCAAAAGGCTCATAGTGCTGGATCTGGCAGAGACATAATAATATAATCCCTACACAAAGAGGTTTGTGAATGCACAGTGGGATATTGGAGCGCTGAATATTAAATATTTGCAGGTAAATTAGTCATTAATCTGCTGAAACAGTAAATCTAAACATATAAAAAAAAAAGAAAGAGAGAGATCTCATGTGAAGCCAAAAATATTCATTACAGGCTCCTGGCTTTGCCACCACCTTTTTTTTTTTTTTTTTTCCCTCCTCTCCACCGAGTTTTCTCACGATTACTTATGTACATGTAGACACACTGTGGAAGAAAAAGAAATGGTTCGGTTCTGCTTTAATAATAATAATAAACTCTTTACTGTCATTGCACAGTTATACTAAGTACAAAAGCTTAGAAGGTTCAGCCTTACTTCATCTCTTTCTCCTTGATATCTTGATTTTTGGATAAAAACACATCATCCTTCTTGCCCGCCTCTCTCTTTCCTGTCCATTTCTGCAGGCGCCCCTGGACCAGTCCAGTGAGATGTCTCTGGTGGAGTCCGGGTTCGAGCCGGGCAAGAGGAACTTCCTGCAACTCACAGACAAGGATGGCGAGCAGCCTCAGATAGCTTCTGTGAGTGGCCAGCTGGACTGACTCGGGCAGCTAGAAAACGTGCGGTTATCAGTGTGTAATTAGCATGCTTTACTGTTGCCTGGGTCGACAAGTGGGTTATCTCCTCCAGCAGCTGGTTCCTAATCAGCAAACGCTAACAGCCGTCTGCTAAATGCTTCATCCGACAACGGGGGAAATACAATCAGGCATGATTTAAACATTGGGAGTTGCTTAGAACATGGTGTGTGAAATCCAGTGTTCCACAGCTGCTGTACAATAGCTGACTAAAATTGTAAGTAGCTCAGTGGAGCAAGTGAGAGCTCCAGTGTGCCGACTCATGGTTCAGTTACCAGGAAATCCAATTAACTTGCCTCAAAAGATTTCGCTGATGTAATTTAACCAATTTGTTCCATACTAGTTACAAGTTGGACTAACATAGTTCCCAGGAAGGAACCGCAGTCCGGTTGGATAACAGAATCACGCTGCTCTTTCCTCACACACACACACACACATCGTGGCTTGACTAGCATAGCATTTTTTCAACTTGATACACCATGCACCGCACTGTTCTGCATTTAATATAATTTAGACATTGTTTTCACATGCCTGCATACTGCTGAGTCATTAAAAGTTTCTGTACTCAACAACTAAAAATACTTATTACTGACTACCAATACAGTAAACCCTCGTTTATGGCGGTTAATCCGTTAAAGACTCTACCGTGATAAGTGTAATTCCGCGAAGTTAGAGCGTAGAAAACCTGTTTACGACCTTCTAAATATGTTTTTTAACATTATTAGAGCCCTCTAGACATGAAATAACACCCAATTTTTTGGAAAAAAGTTAATAAAAAATAATAAATAAAAATAATTGACTCAAGACAACCGAGTGCAACCCGCGTTTTCACTGTCTCGATCAGCTTTTTAATGAATATACTGTATTCGAAGAGGGTCAACTGTAGTCAGAATTATTGGTTGGTTTGATTTGAATAGTTTAGCATGTGGTGGGATATGACTTGTAAGTGCAAAACGCATTAACCCACAAAAGCAAAACCAGAAACAGGTGTGAAAATGCAAGAGAAAATCAGAAATGCATCACTCGTACTGCACTAGTACGTCACGGACCGCCTGGAACGCAAAATATTTCAACGTACATATCAAGTAAAAGCAGTTTGCGCTGTAAAAGTGGGCAGGCCATTTTTTTTTTTTAACGAAAAATCAACAGCCCACACATATACAGTCACAGGAAAAAGAAAGTACACCCTCGTTCAGTGCTTTGTTTTTATTCATCAGGTCGTAAAACAGTCGTATGGCCAACTTACCAACTTTGATAAACAAATAGGCTCAGCTGAGAAGAAAAAGGCAACAGTTTTCAATACGTAGTCCCCCCCCCCCAAATTGTAAAAAATAAGCACACCCTGTAATTCTGTAGCTTGTCGTGCTGCCTTTGTCCACAATAAGTGATTGTTTTTGTGGTTTGCGTATATGCAGTTTAGCAAACCTAAGTCATGTTGCCATGTTCTTTTTGAAGAGAAGGACTTTTCAATTAGCCACCCTTCCAGCCATAAGTTGTTTAGTCTTCTACAGATAGTGCTGTCATGAGCATAAACAGTTAACGTGCTTACAGAGGCCTGTAGCTCTTGGGTTTCTCTTTATATCTATGAACATTAAACAATCTGACGTTGGATTGAACTTGCTGGAACACCCACTCCTGGGAACACTGGCGACTGTCTTGAAGGCTCTACATGTGTGAACAATCCTTCTGACTGTAGAATGGTGACTTTGAAATTGTTTGGAGATGGCCTTATAACCCTCCGCAGATTGAGGAGCACCCACAGTGGCTTCACTGAGGTCATGGCTAATGTCCTTTCTTCTTGGCATGATATAAACCCTCACTTGAGTGCTCAGGAACACCAACTTATTTTTGTACTTATTTTTCCTGACCTGGTTTGAATTATTATTTTTTTTTTCTGGGTCACCTGAGGTTATTTGGTTACTTATAGAATTTGGCGAGGACTACACATCTGTTATTTAGGCCCCGACAAATTTAAACAAAGAATTAATAGAGGGTGTACTTTTCTTTTTCCTCATGAATGTAAGAATATTAGGTTACGGTGCATCGTAATTTGTGGTTTGATTTGATATGTTTGTCGTGAACAACAGACGACATAATAAAGTAGTTAATTCCTCGTCAACCGGTGAGTGTTTATATATTACGTGAGCATTTAAACTTAGCCGTGCCCCCACTCCCTGAGGTTTCTGGACGAAAACAACGTAATTTCATTGCAGCGAGGCACTGTGCTGGAGTGTTAGGTGAGCACTTCCTGATCATTGAAAAGGAAGTTACAGACAGTACAAGGAGCGTTTAGCTGTGGGACGCATCGTCTGCGACGATCTGTCGGAGTGTATCTAGGGGACAGTGTGTTCTTACGTCGGCTGAGCTAAGTCCTTACTCGAAGTACGGTCTGCTAAATGCCGCATAGCGATTAAATGCAACGCTCTTCCTTTAGCGTTAACTTTAGTCAAGAAATCCTTCACGTTGTGTGATTTTGTTTGTAAAGGATGAGTCCGGCACGGCAGACAGCAGTGGGCTGGATGACAGTTCTCAGGACCGCTTCATCGGACCCTTGTCCCGAAATGGCACAGTGGGTTGTAGCAGTGACTACAGCAGCCCCAGCTACTCCTACTCCTCCATACTCAACAAGTCTGAGACAGGTACAGTGTTTTTTTTTTTGTTTGTTTGTTTGTTTATTTGTTTGTTTTTTAAACATTTTTTCTTTTTTATTTAAATGTTCATTTGCAGCAACAGTGACAGTGGTACTGATAGAGTTAAGTGGTAAAGAGGATAGAAAATTATTGTCCATGAAATTCCTGTAGGCATTCTGGGTTTTTTTTTTGTTTGTTTGTTTGTTTGTTTCTATCTTGATTTTATAGACTTTTTGTTATTTGCACAAAGTAAGAGTGGTTCAGGATACATTTCACTGCGTGTTGTGCATGTGACAAATAAAGAATCCCGAATCTCTCTTGAATCTCTGTTTGCAAAATCTCTGTTGGAGTCTAATTTGTCATTTATGCTTTGCTTTTTATTTATTTATTTATTTATTTATTTTTTATTAAAATCCATGTAGGATATGTGGGTTTGGTCAATCAGGCCATGACTTGCTACCTGAACAGTTTACTACAGACCCTGTTCATGACGCCAGAGTTTAGAAATGCCCTGTACAAGTGAGTACGCATCATGCCGTCATCCTCACAAGATTCTTTGAGGAAAGCAGCTGACGGGAGATTAAATCAATGTCTCATTTCGGATTTCAGCTGGGAGTTTGAGGAGTCCGAGGAAGATCCTGTCACTAGTATCCCCTACCAGCTGCAGAGGCTGTTTGTGCTGCTGCAGACCAGCAAGAAACGAGCCATAGAGACCACGGATGTGACGCGCAGCTTCGGCTGGGACAGCAGCGAAGGTGAGCTCCTTTTAAGCGCCAGTCAACGCAGATCACTTCTCGTTTCGCATACACTATATATTTAATTTGCGCATTGTTATTTTAACAAATAGCAGGTAGTAATTTGCAGCTTAGGATTAGGTAAAACCACAGTTTTCCTTTTTTTGGCATGTCAGATAGGAACTAATTACGCACAGGAAGTAAAGTTGCGAGTGAGGAACCGAAGAAACGAAAGACCATGAGCACATGTGCCATACAATTGATCCAAGAAGTAATTCGAGTCATTTGTTTGGGTTTACCATGGCAGAACTGATTTGCATTGAATTGAGAATTTCAATTCAAATGTCACTTGGCACTGAAATTGCAGCTCCGGTTTGCACGCGCGCACACACACACACACACACACACACACACACACACACACACACACACACAGAGAAAATCCTGCCTGTCACTTTGTTGCTTGCTTGTATGAAAGAAATGTTAATACTAGCACTGTCTATGAGTCTTTAATATATAGGCGTAAAACTCTTATGGCCCAAGTGCTCCTACTTTTAATATAGCAAATGCATTAGAATTCATTGGAGAGTGAGAAGCTAATGAGTTCGAAAAAAGATTTATGTTTCCTAATTTAATTGCTGTTCTAAATCTTTTTTTTTTTTTTTTTTTTTTTTTTTTTTTTTGCCACGTCTGTGGAAACAACATTGATTAAAGTGTAATAAAACAAACTCCAGGAGGTTTTTGACTGGCATTATACAGTATCTTATATAATTAAGCAGAGACAGTGCAGCCAGACTATTAGGGTGCTGTGAAAGTGTTCTACATTGTTGTGTGTTGTATGTTGTGCAGCCTGGCAACAACACGATGTCCAGGAACTTTGCCGGGTCATGTTCGACGCCTTGGAGCAGAAGTGGAAACAGACAGAGCAGGTACGTGCTCCAGCTCCCGCACCTTTATCTGATACGCCACTAATCCACCAGGGTCGGAACAAAGGACCCAGTGTAGCCGAAGCGTCTCGGGGGTTGGCACTTTGTGATTTGGAAGCTTGTTTGCATCAACACGGTCTCATGTGATCCGTGCAGTGTTTTCAAGACACGTCTGACTCAGTCACAGAGCTTTCACTGTTTACTTGTTCACTCGTACACTGCGAGTAACATAGGAAGGTGAATGAATGAATGAATGAATGGTCACTGGTCTGGTTTCGAAAGCTTTGTTTAAGTTGCACATCTATATGAGTGAGCATGTTTTTTCTTGAAGTAATGTAGCTAAATTGGGCTTATTGTTAGTAGTTGTTAGCCAAAGCAGGATATGTAATTTGATGTGCCTTTTTTCTTTTGAAAAATATGGAATGATGTTGAGGATTTTGAGTGTAAAATTGTATGATTTGCCACTGAATAAGTGTGTTACGACTCCTCAGGCTGACCTTATAAATCAGCTGTACCAGGGCAAACTGAAGGACTATGTGCGCTGTTTGGAGTGCGGCAATGAAAGCTGGAGGATCGACACTTACCTGGACATCCCGTTGGTCATCAGGCCTTTCGGGGCCAGTCAGGCTTTTGGCAGCGTGGTACGTCTCTGGCTTCCTGTCCAATCCAATCTGTCAGTTGTTTGGAATTGTGCCATGCATATGTACAGTAAATCTCTCTCTCTCTCTCTCATTTTTTTTATCTAATGTGTTTGATTTTTAGATTGCCGCTAGGGCTAATCAAATGCAAAACAGTTAACCTCAAGTTTATTAATTGAATGCATACATTTATACAAATGATACAAACAAATTTATACGCAAGTGGACATTATCTATTCAAACTTTTGTGTGGCTGAATCACAAGTAATGTGCTGTTGCCTATTTAGTGCATTACAGAAGGCCTGCAACTCTGTTTTGTCTTAGAGTATCTAGTGAAAAAGTTTGTTTTTATGTGCATCATGGTCAGTGTTTTTAATTTTTAATGAAATAGATTTTGCCTCCTCTTGGTTTTTCACTTTCTGTGAATGATGTTTCAGTTTCAGTGCTTGATTTCAGTGCTTGATGTTTCTTCTGTAGCGAAACTGTCTCCAAACGTACTCCGTTATCAAATCCTTCAAGCGATCAGACATCCATAAAAAGCCGGAATGTTTATTAACTGTAAATGCTGTCCTTGCTTTCTGATGCATGTCATAGGAGGAAGCGCTGCAGGCCTTCATCCAGCCTGAAACTTTGGATGGGCCGAACCAGTACTTCTGCGAGCGCTGCAAGAAGAAATGTGATGCACGCAAGGTGAGCAGAGCAGATTAGTGCAGACTGTCGTCCTCCTTCCTGCCTCCGTAGCGCATTCTTACTATGCCGTTGCTTCCCTCTGTGTCTCCTCCCTCAGGGTCTGCGGTTTCTGCACTTTCCCTACCTGCTGACGTTGCAGCTGAAACGTTTCGACTTTGACTACACCACTATGCACCGGATCAAGCTCAACGACCGCATGACCTTCCCTGAGGAGCTCGACATGAGCCCCTTTATCGACCTCGAGGACGAGGTAAAAGCCAGCCTCCGTGACTGCACGGTGGATACTTTTAAGATTTTGCTCTCTTTTTGTTCCCGAATAGTTAGATGATGGTGACTTATCTTGTTTCCTCTTTGATTTAACACTCTTGCAAATCACAGAAATCCCCTCAGACAGAGAGCTGCACTGACAGTGGGGCAGAGAACGAAGGCAGTTGCCACAGCGACCAGATGAGCAACGACTTCTCGACGGACGACGGTGTGGACGAGGGCATCTGCCTGGACAGTACCAGCACCACTGAGAGGGTACTTAAGTCAAAGGTACCGCCGTTCTCAACCCTGATATGTCAGCATAATGGATGACTTATATTTATGTCACTACAAACATTACACACAAAAGGTTCCATTGCATTAAAAAGACCAGCAGTACTTTTAGAATATTTCAGGACCTGCTGTTATTGGAAAATTACAGTAACGGAGTAGTAGTAGTATAATTTCCCCCCCACTTTATTCCTTTGCAGAGCTCACTGACCTACGAACTCTTCTCGGTAATGGTGCATTCTGGGAGCGCCGCAGGTGGACACTACTATGCCTGCATCAAGTCCTTCAGTGATAGCCAGTGGTACAGCTTCAATGACCAGCACGTCAGCAAGGTTCTTCATCTTTCATCTTTTGTACAAATTCATATTTTCCTTGTTAAAATTCAAAACGCTAATTATTCAATTCTATGTTTTTTATATATATTTATTTTTCTCTGTAGATCACACAGGATGATATCAGAAAGACGTACGGTGGTTCCTCAGGGAGCAGAGGCTATTACTCCAGTGCCTTTGCCAGGTAAATAAAACCTCACATCTTTTTATTTTATTTTATTTATTTATTTTTATTATTATTATTATTATTATTATTATATATATTTTTTTAACACATCTGCCTACTGGCTACTGTTTCGACAGTGGGGCTTCAAAGTTAAAAGCCCACATGCACACAGTCATAAAACAGGCCTAATCGCCGTGAACTTCAGACAGTAAAACACTAAATGACGTCTCTCTGAGATGAGTACAACAGACTCTTTATGTAAGCATGAACAAAGCCCCATTTACCGATACCGTCTATCGTGCACCCGCGGTTTTTAAGATGCCGTAGAGTTGTCGAAGTAACGACATTCTTGCATCACTAGGGTTTCTGACTATAAATAATGCTCTAATTATTTTATGTTTTGTATCTTAACAGCTCCACAAACGCATACATGCTCATATACAGACTGAAAGATTCTTCAAGGAATGCAAGTAAGAGAAGTTATGAAGTTGCCTTTGTTCTTTCAAATCTAACATACTGAACAAAAATATAAACACAACACTTTCAGTTTTGCTCCTATTTTGCATGAGCTGAACTCAAAGATCTGAAACATTTTCTACATACACAAAAGACCCATTACTCTCAAATATTG
>JAOVYU010000004.1:5923948-5937445 GCA_025674565.1 Synodontis membranacea
CCCCCCACCCCCCCCCCCCCCCCCCCCCATGCACAGAACAAAGCCTGTGATAAAACCCTATTCAGTAAAACACACCGTGTAGCTTTTGAAGGATGGTGTGTAAGCCTTGTTTTCCAGAAGTACATTTTCCTTCATTCGACTCCTAAAACAGGCAGCAAACCGTATTTCATCTGAGCTGATTAGGTCACTGGTTCTCGAAGTGGTGTCCGTGAAGCACAGCCAAGGTTGTGGAAATCACAGTGTCACATTAACAAATGTAATATATTTACGGGTCCAATCACCAAAGTCAGCTCAGTCCTAATGTCTTTTATCTGCGGATATTTCAGGAATAGAAAGTTCTACGGCTCTAAAAAAAAAAAAAAGGCATTTAAATATGGTTAAGAATTTTCATGAAATAAATCTATACTGCATGTTCTCCTTGTGCCTGCGTGGGTTTCCTCTTGAAGCTCCGGTTTCCTCACATGGCCCAGAAATGTGCAGAATAGGTCAGCCGACTGCTCTTAATTGTCCGTAGGTGTGAATGTGAGTATAGAGAACAGTTGTTTGTCTCTGCGTTAGCCCTGTGATAGATTGGCGACTTGCCCAGGGTTTTCCCCGCCTCTCGTCTGAAGTCCGCTGGGATTGGCTCCAGCTTCCCTGTGACCTCGACTGATGATCTGTATAGATAATGGATGGATGGATGAATCTGGCTGGTTTGAATATCTGATTTAGGAAAAAACCTTATTTAATGGATATATATTTTTTTATTTCTATAACTATAAATAAATCAGGATAAGGCAGTTTAGCCAGTCACATTATGATTACAGTTTGTTTTCAGCTACAAGTGAATCCTTGCTGTATTAATACTGTATTATTTCTGTTTCTGCTGTCGTGCTGCTTTTTCATCGAACATTTGTTTTCCTAATAATGGGAAATGGGAATTTCATTCACGCTCTACACTTGCGTGTTTCAGTTATTAAGGAAAAGAGGTGAATTCAGGCAGAATGCGTTGCGTTAGCTGGCACTTTGGCCAGAGGACGTACAGAATATACAGAGCACATTTCACCACATGTTCTTAAATAAAGGCAAACTGGAGCGAATGGTGATTAAAGTGAGTAAACTGTAAAAAAAAAAAAAAAAAAAAAAAAAAACTTTACCCTTTTTTTTTTACCATAAATTTTATTTATTTATTTTGTTTAAATCTTCATTTCCATTCTCAAAGAATGAAAACTATTGACATGGGATGCTTTTAATTGTTAAGAAGCCAAGTACAAACAGAATCGAATTCAACGGCGACGGTCATAATAAGCATTAAAGGGAAAAGTGCGGTTAAAAGTAAATTACACATTTTCGTATTTGCTGCAAATTGAAAGATCCTGATTGTCTGGTGTTGCGCTTGCTTCTTATATGCAGTAAAATCCCCAGTGGAGTCCAGTGTCCTCAGAAAGAGTTTATTTAGCACCGGAAAGAAAATTTGTGTGATATTTTCGCACCCCCGAGAGTGCAAACCAGTAGTCCAATCCCGATTTTTAGTATTTTTGTATTCCATTTCGTGCTCCATGCTGGTCCCAAATCTTGGCTATCAGTAGTGTCCTGCGTGAATGATGGAGTCATCTAGTAGTGATGAAGACATAATTGTAGACATGCTGAAGGAAGAGGAAGTTTTTGCGTACGCGAAGTTTTTAGCGGAGGATGACAACAGGGAGAGTTTCGCGATCTCGTTCAAGAGTTGAAGCTGCACCAGGACAGACTTCGACTCAGACAATGTTTATGGATTTCTGTGGTGGAGTTTGAGACGCTCTTGGGTATCCTGGCTCTTCATCCTTAATGAGTCACTCATCCATTTCGCCTGCTTTTTCTGCTTGTCGTTCTATTGTGTGGCGTCAGTGGAATCCTCAATTTATTGCAACAAACAAAACCGATCAGAAATAATTTTTCTTCGAATTTTGTTCTGAATGAATTATGCGATTTTGTGTGTATGTCCAGCCCAAAAATTCAGACTCTCTGTGCATGAGCTTAAAAAAAGTGAAAGGAGTCTGTGCGCCAAAAAAAGACATCCTTGTTGGTCACCAAATCGTGTAGATTTCTTCTTTCGGCTCAGCTATTCCTTTAATATCATATATTTGTATTGGAGTATACTGTATTGCTTACAAGGCAGCGAAAGTGTTGATATGGTGAAGTTTATGTGCGGAGGTTTAACATTTTTGGACGGAGTCTCCAGTGTAACAGTCCCAAGTAAAGCTGTACCTTTAGTATTTAATACCTGCGAGATACTTTAATACTAAGCTTTATGATTTCTCAGCATAGCTATAAACAGATCATTTTTAATTAGTTGATTTTTAATAAATAAATGTGGTACAGAACACTTCAGGGTTGATAGTTGATTGTAGTCCTATAACAGTGTGCCCTGCTGCTTAATTTTTTTGCATATTTCTTATGTGATATTTCTGTTCAAAAAAATGCGACATTGCAAGCAGTCAGTTGGAGCAGCAGTCTGAGTGGTTTGATTCTAAAGTTGTTGGTAAACCATTGCTTGGTAAACAGGATTTTTGGGATTGCGTTAGTAGGACCGTTAGGAGGAACCTGTCCTTATGCTACCTCCTTAGTGGAATGCCGAGGATATTTCGAAGCGTCTGTGATAATGACGGGATAAACATCGTGATCTGGCACATAGCCGGTAATTGGCACGCACGTGGGGCATTTCCACGCGTAATAAAAAAAAAACTGCAATAACGCGTCATACGGCTCCATCAGTCTGAAAAAAAAAAAATTCCCTAGATGAATTAATGGATTAAACCTGCAGGATCGTCATCTTGCCTGTCCCTGGAAGGATATCGGTGTCGCCTGTTTGTCTGACACGCTCGGAGTGGAGAGTAAACACAGTATATTGTTGCTCCCATCTGTCATCGAGGCGCAGACAAACGGAACGGAGCTTGGCTTTATCTGAAGCCAGATTGCCCAAATCACAAGTCTCTCACATTAACAAGGCAGTCCAGATTCAAGTTGATCTGGTCTAACATTCCTGTGTCAATATGCACGTCTGTTAATCCGAAGCCAATCACATGTATCAGAATGGGTCCTTACCGATGATCGGTTTGAAATTTTGCCTTCTGCCTTCAAGGTGCACAATGGTTTCCTCTCACAAAACAGACAAGTGGGTCTGGTAAACATGTACCTTCAGTTTGCCTCTATTTAGAACAGACGCGCGATAGTTCACACCTCTGTGCCGAATAGTTCAGGATCCAGTCATAATTAGATAACAGGAGCCGCGCTTAAACTTTCTGAGGCCAGAAGAAACCATTTTTATCCAAGTGGGCTTTCGCTCCTCTGTAAAACTGTTTGAGTATATGAATTGGAGCAAAATGTATACCTTTTTTTTTTTGGTGGGTTATTTATTTATTTCTTCATTTTGCTATTTTGTTTGTTGTAATTTCACACCATGTTAACGTTTTAGCTTGACATGGTGTTAAATGAATCATCTGAAGGACTGAAAAGGTTCTCCTGGATCCTTTCATTCACTGATGGAAATACGTGTGCATAGAAATCGGAAAAAGTGCCTGGAGATGCCACACGCTTAAAACATTTGTGTCACATTTTGTTTCTCTTTTTGTTTCTTAAGGCCAATCTATACTTCGGTGTTAAATGTACACCATCGAGAGCAGCATAGCCACGTACTCTATACCGGACTCTGTACGCCTTACCCTGTCGTGCACCAACCCAAAACTGTAACCACGCATTGCAGCAATGCAGACTGCAACAACTACTGTATGATTGCTCATCTGCTTGGTAGCATCGCAAGCACAGTATGTGTTTCCTGCTGATCCTTCTTGGCAAAAATCTACGAAAATCCATCATCACGATATTGTGTTAAATATGTACAGTGTGAGGCTCCATAGTGGCTGTAGGTCCTTATAATCGCCAGTTTAATCCTTTGGATTTAAATGCTGGTAACACTGAAGTGCTCCCATAGTCTTGTACCGCTGAATACGGAGGAGTTGAAACCCTTCAGGAACGCCTTCAGTCAGAAACCTGCTTTCTGAACAACATTTTTTGGCGCTGTTTTCCGATCATCAGTCAATCCATAACATTGAAATATGGAACTCTGATTGCTTTTCTTTTCTTCTTATGCATGTCAAATACAGAAAGTAAATTCTGGCGTGTGACAGCGCTCCATGCAATGACTAATTCCCTGTGAAAATATGTAGTCAGTAACATAATCCAAGTGTCACAAAATTAAAGTAATGTAACTGATTCAGTCCTGTTACTTTTGGATTACAGTCGACCCTCTCCACTTTGCGGTTTGAATTTCGTGGCTTCACTCTATCGCGTTTTTTTCAAATACAGTATATTCATTAAAAAGTTGATCGAGGCAGTGAAAATGCGGGTTGCGCTCGGTTGTATTGAGTCAGTTATTTTTATTTTTTATTAACTTTTTTCCAAAAAATTGGGTGTTATATATTTATATATAAATATATAAACTTCGCGGAAATTCACTTATCGCGGTAAATTAACAACGATAAACGAGGGTTTACTGTATCTCAATACCCCTTGGTTTTTCACAGCTGGAAGGCAGAACTTGCACTGTACCATCGTGTTGTTTTACCCTTCCTGCATTAAAGACGAAACGATGGTGAAATTTCCACCCAGTGAAGGCATTTTTTTTTCTTTTCCACCAAAGGCCACGATAAGGAATTGGTGACTGTACGATTAGCAATGATTTCACTCGAGACCAGAAGTGGTGAGACTTGTGAAGCGTTGTAATGCCTGTGCACGTGCACGGCACTATATCGTTCTTTATTTTTAAAAGCCGCTAGTCTCTCTTTTTCCGATAATTGATTGATCTGTCAATTATTTTTCCCTGATTAATTGATTCGTTTTATTTTTAAAAGATATATGCACAAACATTTAAATATTTATTTGCGGTATTTTAATCAGCACTACTACCGAACTAGGCTTAATTAAATAACAGTTCACCGATTACAGTATTAGTGACATTCAATCGATAATCTGTCACAGCAGGAGAATATTATCAGCGTCGGCTAAGTGGCACTCAGGGTGACAGAATTGTGTCCGTCATTTACTGACCGTCACGTTTTAAGTCACTTAATGCACCTTTTGCAGCTGTGTGTTTGTGTTTCGTGCCGTGATTCGTTCAGATCCTGAACATGAATACCGCTGAACGTTCCGCTCACCGAAATGCCCCGACGCTAAGTTCATTTTGCTTGTGTAGGTGAGGAGAATCATTCGATTTGTTTTCTAAATCCTTGTTGCTTAGAGTAGCTGTGTAATCCAGCATTAGGGACAGTATGAAACACCGATACATATTGAATCAAGCCTAAACTGTGCTCAGGATTTTTTTTTTTTTTTTTAATGCATGATAATGTAATACAATCATGAAGAGCTCTTGAACTCGGAAGAAAGTTCCCGAGGGCCACGTTGCGTATGAGATTGTGGCAGAGGTAAATCAGTTAAGTTGATTTATCGAAGCGTAAATGACCACAGAGGGACTAAAGCCATGTCCCATAATTAGGCTGTTTTTAGCCTATTGATTTCTGCCCGGAATGTTCTTTAACGCTTGTCCATGTTGATGGATGTGGCCTTAACTCCGGCTATGAGCGTGTGTTGTGAAAAGCCGGGACTCAATGTCGAACCTATATATCAAAATCACTTGCTAGTGCCATGTAAAAAGAAAAAGCAAACTTTTTTTTTTTTTAATGTGTTTAATGCGTACGTAGCTTGTCTCATGTAATAAGGCGGTTTGTCTGGATACTGCTGACTTATGAATGCAATATTATGTGTGCACAAAATCAATAGCATAATGAAGCAGCGTTTTTCAAGAGACCAAAATACTTTAGACTTTTCTTCCTGCCTAATGGCTTCGACTCATGGGTCAAAGTCAAGACGTGTCCGAGTGCACAAGCTGTTCGTTTTGCAGAGAAATGATCAGCATGCATAAAAATCAGCTGATTTCGCTTTTCCCACTTATTCCTGTTTTCACATGTAGATGTTTACTTGTGTGTCTGTGTGTGTGTGGGGTGGGGTGTGGTGTGGTTGTTGGCCGGGGGGGTGGGGTTGGGGGGGTGTTGGTAGACTACACAATAACCCCTTAAACTCCCATGGCCTGTTGGCTTGTCCAGGCTTGCATTCCTCTTTCTCGGAAATCCTCCTTTTTTTCTCCTCATTAATTTTGCTACTGAATAATTCATAGTAGTGACTGACTAATAAGCCGTAAGTCGAATAACTGAATAATAAGCCGGGACTTAAAAGGCTAAGGCATGAGAAGTGCAAACTCGTGTCTCCGTATTTTAAATATTTCAGGCATTTAAAATCTAGAAAAAAAAAAGAAACAAAAAGTGAAATCTAGTACAAATGTATATATGATTAAATATACAAGCAAAATATATTGAGTTTATGAACCTCCTGATATGAACTGATACGATAAAGCCGATTCTGATATGATATGAGCCCTGTAACACGAATTACAGTTGGGACTACTGTCAGACCTGCTGTAAAACAATCTAACACCTCCTGACCAATCAGATTGGAGATCTCAGCAGCGCTGTGGGTATGACATGTTGATAAAGTGTGTGTATGTCGTATAGCGAGGACATCTTTCTTGTTCTGTTAAATGGAGTCAGGTTGAAGTTGTTAAACAGGGGCTGGGGTTTAATAATTTATCGACTGCCGAGACATGCTGGTATTTGTTTCCTCATGTGACGTTAGGGGCAACCACCTGTGGAAGTAGGGACTCTGGTTCTCTTCATTTCCCTCTGGAGCATATAGTGCATTTAAAAAAAAACAAACCTGAAATGTCACAGTTGTCCTAGAGGGAAAAAGCCTAGCAGACATTATGGACATGCCCAGACACTGTTTTTGTGAAACTAGGGCTCTCGAGGAAGATTCACCAAATGCAGTCTTTTGTTACTTCTTTTCCACAGCGGATTATTTTATATCGCTGCACTGTTTGCGTTGCTGACGAGCTTAAAAAAAAAAAAAAAAAGGCGTTCGCTAGAAGATCGACTATGCCGAACGACCACAGCGTGCTTGTCATGGTGCTGGAAGTGATTAGCAGTGAAGTTCATTATGCAGCCAGGGGTGGGGGAGTGCGAAGCAGAGCCAAAAAAGAAAAGGCCCGGACCATTTAGTGGTCAGAACAGGATAGCCCCCCCATCACCCCCCCCCCCCCCCCCCCCCCCCCCCATCACTCTACGAGTCAGTTCTGCAGCGTCAGCATTCAGCGCACAAAAACGGAATTCAGGAAAAGCTCTCTCCGCTCTCTCCGGGTTGCCCATCCTCCCCCTTGCTTTTTTTTTTTCTTTTTTTTTTTTCTCCCCTCCCTCAACAGCTTGCTCCCTTCCCCCCCTCATGAACTGACATTCTAGAAGAAACATATGCTGCTAGTCCCACAACAGCTTGTGTTGCCTGAACGGGAGCAAGCCGAGGGAGGAAAGGCTCGTCTGGAGGATGGGATGGGGGCGGGGGCCGGACGGGACCGCGACAACATCCAAAAGTCCTCACATTTTTGACACATTTGGCTTCTCAGTGGTTCGTGCGTCTGTGTGAAGTATAAAATCTCCAGCATGCAAATGAACTCTATTTGGCAAGTCACTTTATGACTATTCTTAGACTTCTGGCACCGCGTGCTTAAGCTATCAGAAGGCAACATGGATAAAGGCCTTGCCTTCAACCAATTCAGAACAAGAAAACCAGGTTCTGCTTGGCTACATTACGAGCGTTTTTTTTATTATTATTTATTTATCCCGTTCAATATTGCTCTGGATGTTTTGCGAGCAGCCGTGTTGTGCTTCCACACAAGCGGTTGACATGATTTCCGTCCAGATTTAAGGGGCGGTTTGAGGGGACGGACAGCTGGGCTGAAATTGGCTTCCCTGTAAAGGCCTTTTAGAGAAGAAAGTCTGTTGCTTTACAGGAGATGCCAGGTGGTTTTGGCCGAGTGTTTTAAGGTTATACGTCTCCTGCCTGCTCGTTCGACCCGGCTCATTTCTCAAGGCAATTGGATCCTTCTAAAAGTCTATTGAAAGTACATCTGAGGAAAATAGAAACATGATCTTAATATCTGGGGAAATTCAGAAGGCATTTTTTAGCAGTTTTTGCTATGTGGGGGCAGTCAAAATGAAATATTGACAAAATTAGCTGTTTTTTTTTTTTAACGCAAAAGGCTTGATAGTATGTGTATGTTGGTTTCACATTGTCAACATTATTAGCATATGTCGCAATTTGCGAAATCGCTTATTGTTCCCAACCTTTTCTGGGAGTCCTGAATTGTTTGGCTAACTCTAGGGATTAGCCAGCGCTGAATATGAAACATATTATAGTAAACCCTCGTTTATCACGGTTAATCTGTTCCAGACTCTACCGCGATAAGTGAATTTCCAGTAAAAGTACTATTTCCGCGTAGTTTCCTTCTAAATACTGTTTTTAACATTATTAGAGTACTCTAGACATGAAATAACACCCAATTTTTTGGAAAAAAGTTAATAAAAAATAATTGACTCAAGACAACCGAGCGCAACCCGCATTTTCACTGTCTTGAACAACTTTTTTAATGAATATACTATATTTGAGTGAAGCCGCGAAATTCGCCGCGTGGCGAGGGTCAACCGTATACCATGATTCCATGTGTTCCATATAAAAAAAAGTAATATTAAAAATTATATATATATATATAAAATTTGCCTTTGGGTCATGATCGTTTTTAGCATGCTGTGTCCACATCATGTGTTTCCTCGTAAATGCTTCCCTTAAAACCTGCTGCCCTTAAGTTCCCTTCCAAATGAGACATTGTTTGACTGAAGGGTGCAAGAGAAACCTAAACATGCTGCCTTTATAGATAAGCCTCTTGTTAAATAAGACAGTAAGGGTAATGATGTATTTAAGTGTTCGGTAGGTTCCTGTCCTGTAGGGCCAGGTGCTTTTCCTACTCGGACACCTGGTTCAGCTCAATGCAGGATCCTTCATCTGCTATGATTCTACTCTTTCTACCATCATAGTATTATTTGATTATTATGAATGTTGAATATTACTGTTTATGCCACAACAACACAGTCAGCTTTGTGATTTGTGGTTTCTCGGTAACAAGACAAGTGGTGGGTTTGATTTTCTTATTTTTTTCCGTCCCTTTTTTGGCATCAGCTTAAAGTGAAAGAAAAAGATACTGGTGAGGGGAAACCTGTTTATAATTGTTATAACTAACTTCATCTGACAGAAGGCAAGATTAAAATTTAACTTTCAGCAGATGAAACAGAAAGTAAAAAAAATTTCCCTGGCATAAGAGGAGTAAAACACTTGCCAGGAACTGCACACAGCGACCCCTGACCATCATTTTTGTTTTGGGTTTCCGTCAGGTCTCACCCTAGTGTGCTCCAGGCTTCGGCTTGGAGGTCTCGACCGCCAAAATTGATCCCAGCAGCTGGAGCGGCAGCGAAAGTCCTGCCGAGGACATGGAGAGGATGAGCGACTCTGCTGAGAAGCCCATGGACAATGATGCCGAGGGCGTGTGGAGTCCTGACATCGAACAGAGCTTCCAGGAGGCGCTTGCTATCTATCCACCCTGTGGCCGTCGCAAGATCATCCTCTCTGACGAAGGCAAGATGTATGGTAAGACCTCTGGTTCTGTTTTTCATTGTATCCAATGCAAAGCACGTTGAAATTTGCGGTCCGGTTACGTCAAATTTTGCTAAGGGGTGTTCGGATTCTTTCCGATTGACCAAAAAATTTATCTTGGTCTGGATTTGGGCTGAACAAAAAAAGGTCCTGTAACTCTCTGTCTAGCACCGCATGCTGTCAGCTTGTGGTAGAAAAGGATAATGGCGATGGCAGAGTTATCACTTTTGCGGTAATTTATACTCATTTATTTCTTAACTGGTTACGTAACTTGCCCTACTTTTTACATGTGTTCTGGCCCGGTCACTGAGGATTCTGGGCAACCAAAGCAAGGGACTGGGCAGCACATTGAGCTTCCACTTGCCCAGTGTGCTAGATAATCAATTTGATTTGCCCACCCTTGAATAATTAGGATGATAATAGGATGCATTGGCTAGTTTAAAATGACCTTTACAGCTATAGTACAGTAGTGAACAGATTATGCCAAGAAGATGATGTTTCAGCCAATAGCTAACGAAAGACTCCACACAACCCATTGGACAGGCCCTTTGAAATTTTCCAAATTAAATTAGTCCAGTGGAGTTCATGTGACATGGACCCACTGGGTGACTTCCACCCTGCTGGTCACCATGACGAATCCAGGAAGGGATGTTGGGCTTTGAGGAATTAGACGGAGGAATCAACGAGTGGGTGATGAATATGAGAATAATTCAGCCGATGAATAAATGCTAGCCGGTCCGGCCCCTGAAGAACTCGGTTTAGAACAGTTGAGTCTCAGGATGAGTGGCGGAATGGTTCGATTTACTAGTGATGGACGCTTAAAAATGACCAGAAAAGCCAGTTTGGTTTAAAAAAATCTGAACTGCTTCGTTAAGGCAATGATGTCCACAACTATTGGAGGAAGAATGAGGCCAATCGTCGGTCAGTAAATTAATGTGTTAGCCCGTCTGGCCTCTGCGGACTTCAGCAGTAGTATTTATTTGCCGGCCGTTGTGGAGAGCTCGGCGTCTATAAGTAAAGCAGCATGAACTATTAGTCAGGAGCAGATGGCACCACGGCTGCCACCAGCTGTGCCCCCCCCCAAACACTCATCCACCCACCCACCCACCCCCCCTTTTCCAGAAACCCTGGATAGGTGATGTCATGGAAAGAGGGCATGTTTTCTTGCGTAGTCTTTCGCTGCTTGTCAGTGTCAAGTGATAGCCGGAGGCCCTCGAGGGGGGCGTCCTTTGCAGCTGTCATGTGACCTCTCCGGCCAAATGAAATGTAATGTTTAGGAGTCGCGGCGATGGCTCTCAGCTGCCGCTACAAAGAGGTTTTCAGCGCGCACACACACACATGCACACACACACTGCAGCCCCTCCTCCTTCTCCTTGTACACCAGGAGTGCCAGAGAAACTCACTCACACTCTCTCTCCCTCTGCCTCGGATTAAAGCATGACAAATGGTTTGGCCTGGCGAGTTTTAAATGATTAACGGCAAGTACAAGAGCCGCCAGCGCTCACTGATTTAGAGATAGCAAAATTTGTTTCAAATAAATAAAGAAAAAAAAATAAGAAGAAGAGGGTCTGTGCCACCACATGCTAGACAGAAATATGCACAAAATGCATATTATAAAAGAAAAATGTAATGTATAAAATATAAAGTAAAAAAAATAATACTGAATTAAGAATATGTACCCAAATGTAACATGATAGATAGATAGATAGATAGATAGATAGATAGATAGATATTATGCCACCACATGCTAGAAAATACATAATAGTATAAAGTATATAAATGTAGATTTCTAATATATTTCTTATATATATTTTTATGTAACAAAAATATCTACAATATTAAATACAAAAGAATAAAATGTAAATGTTATACAAGTAAAGAAATTTCAATTACATATATATAAATCTATATATAATAGGACGCAATGAATTCTATCCAAATATTAGTCAAAGCTATTTGAGAGGATTGTTTTTAATTGTGCTAAATTAAGAAGTAATGATGGTGATATTAAAACCAGCTCAGTATTGTCATAGTGCTATTTTAAGTGTGTCTGTATGTTTGTGGAGATTGTGTGTTGGTCTCGATTCCCTGTGACCCGGTAGGCTGGGCAAGGACTGAGTAGAGGTCAGCTGTGCCAGATGTTCAGCGTGTCTGGTTGCATGTGCACTCAACGGCCTTCACCTTACTCCTGCCTCCCTAGTGATGGACCTGAAACCGTCTCTCGTGAACAGAGAGTAAAACGGTCGTCTCGTTTACGTAGCGCCGTAAGTTTGTGTGCGGGGAAGCGGAACGGCAGGTAAACAGAGGTGTACTTTTCAGAGGTGTGCTTTTTTTTTGTTGTTGTTGTGCCGATCAGGTGGAGCGTAGATACAGGGTGAGAGAGGGCAGGTCTGAAAAGCACAGTGTGGGCGTTGTTTTTGTTCCGGCACTGTGCCATTCTTTCACAGCCGAAACTAGTTTGGCGGGAACGGCGGAGAGCTGAAGGCGGCAGATTGCGGCTCGGCGCTCTTTGTAGGGGCCGGGCTCGTCTTTCAGCCATGCAGCTGTCGCTGGGCTCCTAGTGCCAAAACCATCGCACCGTGAACTGTGACCCATGCACTCGCTCAAGCATTAACAAGGGCCGTTACAACTGTCAAACCAAGCAGGGCCGTGTGTCAGCGGGGAGGCCGAGCAAATTAAAAATCCGGAATTTGTTCATGTATTCCGTGTGTCCTAATCGCAGAATGAGTCAGCACCTGTATTGTCTGCGTCAGTGTTATAGTTACAAATCAGAGCTGCTGCATAAACTGTTGCATTATATTTTAAAGACCTTGTGGGTTGAAACATTTATTCATACGTTCCTGTTAAGAATTGAATAGTAAATGTAGGGTATTTCTGGAATGAAATTTAAAAAAATGAACGCTGACTAATCTTCACAGAAGCCAGGTTAATCTTCAGATCCCACTTTGAAGAGAAAACAAACAAATCTTGCTACGTGTAGGCCACAATTACGCACAAAGCATTAGCATTTAACCAAGAACAACATTTCAGAATCTTTTTTTTTTTTTTCCCTTTTATTTCTTCCACTTGAATAAAACTGAATCATTTTTCTCAATCAACAGGTGCCTAAGGCTAAGTACTACTGCAATCCGAACTATGCTAGTTAAGTGACTAGCTCTTCTTAGGTGGCTAATTCTGCTAAACATAGATTATGGGAAGACTTTGTCTGTGCTACTTTAAAAAAGTGTATTTGTTATGTGAGATCTTTAAACTCATAGTCACTGAGAAATCTCAGAAATGGGTGAGATTAGAGGATGCTGTGGTATCCAGATATGTTTATCAGCGACATCTGTGTGCTGAGCTAGCTAACACGCAGATGCTAACTGTGAAGTGATGAGCGCTAGTCGATAGACAAATTCTGGTCAAATTGGTTGTTATATATGATATTATTATTAAGAAGAATAAGAATTAAAAAATATTTCAATGAAATGGAAGACTTGAAATACTTAAATTCTACTTGCTTTGTACTGTGACACAGGCAAGCTAGTTAACTAGCCAGACTAGCGGAGTTAATTGTAGAGTATCTGGGATGGCAGTAGGACGTGAGACTTTCTTTACAAAAAAAAAATTATTTGTGTATACTGGCTATTTAAATCAGGTTAAATGAATGATTAAATTAAGAAAGCATTTAAATCAAAGCATTTAAATCAATATATTGTTTATGTAAAGCATTGCAGGCGTTAGCCTCATCTAAATTCGCCATGTTGGTGTAAAAAACGTTTCGAATGTCTGTTTTAGTGTTCAGTCCAATTCATTCGCTTTTACCAATGGACATTATCCCAAAGCAGCTGTAGAGAAATATATAAATTCTGCCTAAGAACTTTACTTATGAATCTATACATTTATCTAATATAT
>JAOVYU010000004.1:5945365-5955728 GCA_025674565.1 Synodontis membranacea
AAGAGCCTCTTCTTACCCCCCCCCCCTGACCAGACCTGCCTCAACAGTAATGTATGTGATGATGATGATGATGCACTTGCGCCTCCTAATTGATAGAGCAAGGCCGTGGAGGACTGGCTGCATTAATTGGCCTTCTGGGAGCTTGTGCAGCTTCAGTGAGGTTGGAGAGGCTTCTGCTCTGCTGACAAACACCAAAGAGTGGCGAGAGAAAGGACAAACATGGCCGAGTCGAATCCCCTCCCCACCCACGGCTGTGCTCTGGGGATTTACGAGAGGTCGTCTAATGTAATCCTCTCCGTCTTGAGAAGGCTCGGGGTGAGCACCTGCAGATTTCTGCCGTTGGCTCGTCTTTTCGCACAATGGATGCTCGTCATTAATCCTCAGCCTCCGGACACTCTTCGTCCGCCTGAACGTCCATAATTCAGGCTTTTAGCGCTAACCCAGGTCACCGGGAGTTAACTATTGATTCCATTTTTGTGTTTGGAAACTTTGTATTGATTTTTTTAAAGGGTATTCATTACACTTAAGTGTCTTTTAATAGAGAATTGAAATGATCTGCAGTCAAGTGTGACTCAGAAGACGGATGATCTATTATTAAGTCTTAAATCTAACACTGATTCTCGACTTTATTTTATAGTACGTTATCTCATAAGTAATTGCTCTCCGACCTTTATCAGGAAGTCCTGTGACCGAGAGAAAGCTCACAGCTTGCTGCCTCGCCGCTCTGTTAAACGGGAATACTTGTAGATCCGGCTTGCATGCCACGCCATTGTTTGCCGCATAAGAGCAGCATTTTAGGGTGACGGTGATTGAGTGGTGTATATAGTCACTAGGTGTGACAGTGGAATGTGAAACATTAGTGGTTTCTTTCAGGCGTGTAGTACTTTCTGATCTAGACCACAGCTGCAAGCTTTTCAAATTTGCTTCCTATAAACGCTCTCTACTGCGAAGCAGAGGAAACTTGTGTTGTATTTTCTCACCAGCCTCCTCCTTTTGGTCGATGTGTGGTTGTATTGAATTGAAGTGGTTTTCTTGCTTTTTTTTAATGCTTTGAGATATTGTTCATAGAACTTCTTGTTTGGTCGAAGAGTAGACAAGAATTAGGTCTTTGTGGAAAGGCACAAGGAATTAAAGGTGAGCTGTGCTGAATCAATCTAGTTTCAAGATATTCAAGAGTCACAAAATAGATTTTGTTCTATGCAGCATTCCCTTCAGTCTAAAATTGCTTATTTTTTTTTTTCCTGGGCACTTTTAAGACAAAACACAGCAGAATGTGTAAGTATAGGCCGCTGATGTTTGTCCTTTTGGTGTTAAGTGTTTCTTTGGAATAATTAAGATGCTTTTAGGAGTAGTTTTGGGAATTGCAGAATAACCACGTTAAATGGTCTTTACAGAAAAAGCGGTGGTTACGGTTTCATTATATCCAGGGAAAAAAATAACAACACTGGCTATGCATTAATAAGAGAGGAATTATGGTTCGAAGAGAAGACCTAGTGTGTATGAGAGACACCGAGACATTGCTGGACATTGTTCCACACAGCGAGCGGCAGATGGCATGGGGGCCGCTGCCTGAGTAGATCGAGAACTCCCAACAGGCCC
This sequence comes from Synodontis membranacea, assembly GCA_025674565.1. Taxonomy (NCBI): domain Eukaryota; kingdom Metazoa; phylum Chordata; class Actinopteri; order Siluriformes; family Mochokidae; genus Synodontis; species Synodontis membranacea. The sequence goes on from JAOVYU010000004.1 coordinate 5,946,965, forward strand.
ACAGTTCACCGGGTCACTTTGCAAAACATATAGGATTGAACCTTGAGCTTGTAAAGGCAGGGGTGACTGGGAGTGCAGCATTGTGGACCCCCCCCCTCCCCCCCACAAAAAAAAGCCGGTGTGGGTGTGACTGCCACAGCACTGGGCGTGGTGACGTTGGCCTTGATGCCATTCTCAGACTTGGTCATCTCCAAAGCCTGGGGCCCCACCATTTGGGAGCTTAAGCTAGCCATAATCGGCAGCTGGTTGGCAGGAGTCAGATGTTGGGCTCAGCAGCTGTTATCCAGTGCAGTTTCTAAATGGATTTCATTGGTTGGGTGCACTGAGCTCTTGTTCCCCTTCCCCTAATTATGACTGAGAGCAGCACACGCTAACCTACAAAACCTCTTAAGCCCTACTTATTCAAGAGGTCAAATTTACCATGCATCTCAGAACAAGAGCTCTTTCCCCTCTGGTTTGGCTTTCCTAGTCACTCTGAATTTGATTAAATAGATGAGCTGACTGGCTTAGTTCTTTTTATTCTAAAAAGCTTTATAATTGAGGGTCAAACATGGGACTCGTTTAAAGTGCACAGGCTTTCGACGTAAAAGAGGTGAATGGCACAACAGTTGCGACCTGTCGTTAAAAGGTTGTGTTGAAGTTCCTGGATACTTGTTTTGGTCTTCAGTATGATATTTCATTTGGTGACTTGAAGACAGGCATTGTTAAAATGTCAGATCTCTGTCCTGTTCAGCTTCCCTTTGTTTTCTTTCTAAACGGCCTCTCATCCTTACCAGCAGTGTTTCCTAGAACTCTGTTTTTCATAGGAGTAAAAGGCTTTCTATTTACCTTCAAACACACACACCAACACACTCAGGCTTCCAAATCCTGCCACTGACCCTTGGAGTCTGGAGGTTGCCTGAATGCCTCCATATTGTTGGTTTAGTCCATTCTAATGCTAATGGAAGCCTGAGACCCTTGAGTCATCTATCACGCATGACAGGAAAGCAGGGGTATTGTCTGGGCTTGATACCCCACACTGGAACAGGACAGCCTCCTCCGCTGCTTTTATTGTGAACAAACCAAACCGACTTAATGTTCCTGCACTAACGTGTCTGGATTCACTGTACACGTACATTCTAGACAATTAGTGTAATGTCCTATTTTACAAACTGCTAAGTAAGTGCAACCTTGACAGCTCCCCCCCCCCCTTCCCATTCATGCATGCATTTCACTGAGAGATCTTTAGCTTTTTGCCCAAAAGGAAAAAAAAATGCCCAAGGTCTATATCATTGTCCCAGATAATTGCGCTTAGTTTATATCCATCGGGCATGTTGAGTTTTTCATGGGGGCTGATTAAGCTTAAGCACAGGCAAAATTGCGATCGTTGTTCCTCAGTCACAAGTAACACTTACCAAGTTACAACCTAATGAGAATTAACAACAGATTTGGGGACCAGAGCTCTGCATGCTTTGAAAAGCTACCTCTTGCTTCCCGGATTTGCCGTGCAAGGAAAAAAAGCCACATGAAGAAATGCCTTGCATGTGTGCAAGCGCCGCTGGCTAGCTCTCACCCTGTGCTAGTACAATCCAGCATGCACTGACATCATCGCTGGACCAGATGTGAGCATGGTCTTGCCTGTTAAACCAAAGTGCTGCTACAGGAAATAAGTGTTTTGCAAGCTAAGGTTGCAGAGCAATGTTGTTAACAATCAAATAATGCAAAAAAAAAAAAAAAAAGGAAGAAAAGTGCTTGAATATGTGGTAAGTAAACGAGGATGCTGTTTATCACTGAAGTCTTTCTCTGATTAAATAATCTCTGCCTTGTTGTGACGGCAGGGAGTAAGATGGGACCATATTTGTCCCCCCCTTTCCCTGGGTGCAGAATCAATGGCAGTTTTCCTTCATCCTCTTTAAGTGGAAGACGGATATTAGTGTTGGCATTCATGGAGAGGACTACGGCTGAGAAAAGGAGGGGTCTGCCACGTGTTGCTTAATCCAGCGGACAAATCTGCAGATCTTCTCGACTACAGATTCATTCCCAAAATCCGAATCTGGAGTTTGAACAGCAGTCCTTGAAATGATGGTGATTATGAAGTGCATAACATGACACATTTTCTCTTTTATTTACCGTAATGATTTGCTTATTTAGTGGCACTTCAGTTTAAGACTTTGGGCTCTTGGAGCAGACCTCAAATAGTGGGCGAGTCTAGACACATTAATTAAGATTACAAATTTATGCTTTGAAATAAAAGTTTCAAAACTGCTCACACTGTGCCAGTTGGACTGTTTGGGACGACCCTGAGAAAGAAGCAATAAAAAAAAAAACAAAAAAAAAACAGAGGAAATAACTCACTGAGGAGCGAATTAAAAGCAGGCCAGTTGGAATCTTCCCCCCGAACGAAAGGAGTGTTATGGAACATGGTCAGAAAGTGCCAGGGGAAAGTGAATATGTTGTAAATCATGCTGGCCTCCACTACAAGCGGCAGGGGGTGGAGTTTAGGAGGGCTGCGGTGGGGGTAGTCGAGGGTAGCTGTTCAGACCGAGCAGCTGGGTAAACCCTACTGATCGAGGGAGGATCTGGACAGAGGCAAGCAGGGAGGCAAGGAGGGATAAAGCGTAAAAGGGGGAACTTTTCAATAAAAGCAGTTAGCTATCCCCCCCACTCAGCTGACTTCCACATCTCAGCCTCAAACCGTGCAGATAATCAGTGCTCCGCCTAGTTTCGTGAAAGAACCTCTGCCTGCCTGCCTGACGGCTGGATTTAAAAGCACCTCCAATGCAAGCACAGAAAGCTTTGAGGTTTTCTTTCTCTGCATATGAAGGGTAAAGTCTGAGGGAGTCTCTAAACCGTGGAGGGTGTCCTGAAAGCCCCTCAGCAGGGAGTAGGGAAAGGGAGGCAGCCCAGCAGCCTTGGAGAGGGGGTAGAGTTGTATTTCTAATAGAAAGAGAAGTCAGCTGCTGGAGGCCATTCTGGGTGGTGGGGGTGCCTCTGGGCTCCATCGCGGGCCACTGCCATTTGAGGGCTATTGATATGTCTCCGGATCTCCGCGACTTATTCGGATACGACAGCTTTTTTCCCCATACCAAAGGACGTGGAGAAAACACTTTCACTCTTTCCCAAAAGCTAGGACTCTAATCTTTGGGGTAACCTCATAAATACCTAATCCTCCCCCTGCTGTTTTAAGTGACGGGATCTCCTTTACAGGCCGACATCCTAAACCAATTCTCCACCTGACGGATCTTAATAGGAGTTGGTTTAGTCCAATTTTCAACACTGTCCCTTCTAGTAGGAGGTGCTGTATAGAAATACGACTAACCGACCGCTAAGTCGATCTTATTAGAAAGGTTAATGCCAGTATGTACCTTACAAATGAAATACACTGATGAAAGCAGCTACATTTCTTTTCCCCCTGCCAAGTGCCTGGTAAGTGTGTAATAATAACAAGGACCAGGGCTGCGGAGTTTTTAAAAAAAGTACATGTGGAAGCAATAGGGACTAAAGTCAGGATGTCTGCCCAAATTTGAACAGGATTAAAAGCCTAAAAATCTAAATTTAAATTGTCAGGCCCAGACAGCCTTATTTGCCATTTGTTGATTAATGGTTTCAAAACTTTCTCTTTTTTGATCTTATGTCCTAAAAAAAAAAAAAAAAAAGTTCCTCAAACTTCCCCGCACAACTTCCCTTTGGACATCAGTGAGTTTAGTGGTCAAGACTAAAAACAGAGTACAGTTAAGAGATTAATGCTGAACATGCCGGGTTCATCTAAAAGCCTCTTTAAAAAATTTTTATTAAGAAATCTCCTGTGGGCAGGGGCAACTTGGGCCACGTGCAGTGGTTCTACTCTATTCTTAAATAAAACACCGGTGCTGATTAGCTTATAAGACGTACAGAATTACTCATTCTCGACTTCATGGGGGGTAGCTTGTGAGGCAGGGGATTTGCGGGCCTTGAATTTGGACTCTTATTTTGTGCACTTTTCTTTGTTGCCAGCCTTGTTTTGCACTGCAAACATAGGAGAGAAAGCACACTGCCCCAGTCCTGCTGAGCATGGTGGCTTTTTTTTTTTTCCCCTCCAAGCTGGTGAAAAGAATGAATTATTCAGCAGTAAGCATGCTTACAGCTGGCCGATTGTGAGCTTTGATCTAGGAATGGGGCGTCTGCATGAATGGGCCTTATTGTCGTGTTATGTGTACACAGTGTGTGAATTATTGAAAGTGGCGAGGGCCCCGGCTTCATCTGGGAGAGATTACAGTGCAGGCATGCTGGGGTGGCGGGCTGGAGCTGCAGATCTCCCAGATGCTGTTTATTTGTTCTTGGGTCACATGACTGTCGGTACAGCCTTAACAAAGATGTAGGCGAGACTGCCCCCACACTTTGACTCAGCCAAAACACACGCATACACACACACACGCACCCCTCCATGAGCCTGAGGGTAGGCAGCAGTGCACACCTGTTGGGTGGGGCCTTAAGTGGGGTGTTTATTTATTTATTTTTATTTTTTGGTTGTCTTTACCCAAAAGGTATTTCTGACTTTATGATTAATCATTTTAAGACGGAAAATTCGTGTAGTGTACAAATCCCACAATTTACAGAAGCTTTTATATCCGTTAGATGGATTAATAATTCACATCTCATTGATCGAAAGCTATTTGTTAAAGAAAGAGCATAGCTGCGGAGTGTCAGTACTTGATGGAAAGGTGGTCTTTCTTTAGCTGGCGGAGTACAGTGCTCGCACACAGACAGAGAGAGCTTCTTTTTCACGCGACAGGTGTGTAATGGCAGAAGCTCAAGAGGCATTACCTGGCCCTGCTGGCTTTCATCTAGCCCACCTGAACACAGCGAGCTCACCCTGTGCACAGCAGGCAGAGGCTGTAGCCTGCACGTGTGTGTGTGTGTGTGTGTGTGTGTGTGTGTGTGTGTGTGTGTGCCCTCATTTCACACCCCCTAGCATTGCCACAGTCAGTATCATCTCCCATACTGAAGTGTGCACTGTAGTCCATATACAGCATATATTCCCTATATTAGCAATCCTCCCTTTCTCTGTCTCTCTTTCTCTGACCAGATGAACTACCCTCAGCTAAATAATTTACATAAATGCATGCTATTATCCGTAACACAATCTGCTACAGTTTTCAGCTGTTTATGGCCAGTGGCACTCTTCCCCCCCCCCCGGTATATTGATCATCTCTCACTGAAAGACTTTCCTGCGTCCGCCTGTTGACGACCCCTGATCTAGATTGTTTACGGCACAGGCTTAAAAATAGCTTAATAGTTTAACGCCAAAGTAAAAACCTGTGCTCCACATTCACGTTGCGCCTGTTTATAAAAGCTGTTTATCTTGCACTGGCCCAGATTTAAAACTGAAAACAGCAGTTCTATGGCAACCGTTGGATACAGCTGGACACGTAATTAGAGTGGCTCCGTACCTATAATTTGTGTAATAGTTTTGAGGTGGCGGCATGTTATTAACATATGAAAAGGCTAAGCAGGGGTCATTGTGCCTCGCATGGGCAATTAGGGGTGAGCCGAGGGCAGAAGAATGTTTGGAGCTGCCATTAATTGGAAATCACTACAAAGCCATGCTTTAATTCTAATTTAGCGAGAACAGCACTGTGTTAAATGGACATATTTCCTTTGCCATTACGGGCTGTAACAGTATGAATGTCGGGATCTGTTTCCTTTCACGACGTGAGGCTTTGAAGAAATTGGCCTTAAATTAGATTAATTTGAAAGGCTTTAGAGTCGCACGGCTTTTTTTCATGCTAATACCATGTGTGGCATGCGTTTGCATTTAAATGACACATGTTTGTTTGCTCGGGGGACAGAAAACAGCCCTGTGCGCTGGTCGTGACGACGAATGTTCGTAGCGAGGCAGAACACAGAGACAGCAGTCTGATCATGAGTACGTGCGGACTGACGTTGCAAACATTGCATGTCATATTCTCGCTTTGTTTCACTTTCAGGTCGGAACGAGCTGATCGCCAGATACATCAAACTGCGGACTGGGAAGACGAGGACGAGGAAGCAGGTAAGAAGCAGCGCCGCTTCCACATAACGGAGGAAGGCCATCTCTGTCATGCCTGCTGCCTGAGCTTCTGCTTTAAAAGATTATAGAACAGATTCTAGTCCCCAGCCAACACGTGCTTACCGAACACGCATGCATCCTTATAAAATAGACTATCTATTTAGATAGAAAGTAAACATTTTCTACACACACACACACACACACACACACACACACACACACACACACACATTGTAGTGTTGAGCTTTGCTGCATGCCCTGGCTGGGAATAAATGGACTGATGTGACCTTGGAAGTGGAGCACTATACAGAGTCTCCTCCAGCAGGCTTTTTATTTTATTTATTTATTTTTTCTTAATTCAGCTGCATGACGGCACGACGCTGTACTGGGGCTCTTTCCAACACAGACAACCACATACACACTTCTCTCACAGTGGGGGGAAAAAAAAAATCACCCCACGCACTTTTTTAGTCATTGAGCCGGCCTTGATCGAGACCTATTACCTGTTAAGGCCAGCTTTGCACAGTTACACCTATATGTGCACGTGGTACTTTAGTACTTTGCAGTCGTAACTCGTCAAGCTACAAGCTCGGCCAAGCTACAGCAGCACCAGCACCTTTTGATCAAGCGACTACCTATACTACAAACTACTCAACAGAAGTAGATAACCGCACTGAAAGCTATATTGTCAAACTGATGGAAGCCAGCTGTGACATTTTCCTTTTATTGTGCAGCTGATTTATTGCTAGAGCATATCCGGGACACGCGAATCAATCCAAAACCAAGTGTCAGGCGGGTTTAAGACATGGGACAACCTTGTTTCACCTAGTCCCGAACGATCTCCTGATTCTATTATGGCTGATGTTAGATAAATAGCCGACGTAACAGTGCAACTCAAAACTCTGACACCGAAGTCCCACTGTGACGACTAGCTTACAAACATCTAGCAAATGGAATCCTTTATTAATTCAAAGATTCTTGTTTTTTTTTTTATTGAGAAGGGTTCTAAGGTCATTTCTTGGGCAAACAATGTATTTTTTTTTCCTACATAGATTACGTTTAATGGTTTAAAATGTCATCTTCATGTGTACTTCAAGCAAAGAGCGAGGTAACAGCATTACAACGATGTGCTAACATGGCCACAATTACATCCTAATTTGATTTGCATAAGCTCCATCTTAGTTGAAGTGATTGTTGTAATTAAATTGGAAAGGTCAAAGGGAGCGCTTGCACCACTCAGATATGTGCGAGTGATTCGGTGGCGTCAGAGTGGTGACTGGCAGCCGTTATTAGAACGCCAAAATTCTCCACACCCCCCCCCCCCCTTTCCTCTGGAACTCAACCTCCCCAATCACAGTGACGCAGCGCTTAGCAGAAGTGCGAGCTACAGAGGCCGCTAGCTACAGAGGCCGCTAAGTGTTCGGTCCCTAAAGGCTACTAGACATGTCCATTCTCATTCAGCGTGCAGCTGAGCACATCTGCCGTCTCTTAATGTGCTTAAGGAGCCTGCATCCTCTTTAATCAGCTCTCTTAAGAGCCGAGGGCGAGCCAAGCCGGTGCGGCTGGTGGCTTCGAGCTTGGGCTGCGCTTCTCCTCTTTCCTAGTAAGCCCTACCGCTGAATCCTGCCTTGAGTGTTCTTACGGTGGAAAAAAAAAAAAAAGTGTAATTACTTGTCTGTATTCTTTTGTTTTTCCTTTTCAAAAAAAATGGAGGTGTCTAGTCACATACAGGTCTTAGCAAGAAAGAAAGTTCGTGAAATCCAAGCCGCCATCAAGGTAGGTCTGACTCCGCCCTGCCCCCCCCCCCCTTTTACAGGAGTGGGGGGGTTTTCATCACTATGGTTACAGGCTGTGTTTTTCCTTTGTCTTCCCTCCCCCCGCTCCCTGACCCCACAGGTGTCTAGTCACATTCAGGTTCTTGCCCGGCGGAAATCTCGCGAGTTTCATTCCAAGCTAAAGGTATGCGCTTCTCTGCTTTCGGCCCTGTGGTTGCCACGCCGTCTTCCTGTTTTCCTCGTTGCCCCGGTTTTCCTGTAACCTCTAACCTTTTGCACGTCAACATGTGTGTGCTTTAGCATGCATAATTTACTTCTTCCACCTTCTGTTTACCTCTTTCCCTCACACACACTTTGTCTGTTACGCTGTGGCCGTCTGGTGGTTAGCGTCTCTCTCTCTCTCTCTCTCTCTCTCTCTCTCTCTCTCTCTCTCTCTCTTTTATGACTGTTTATGCTGCTGTGCCTTCATTGACCACTAAGTGCATCTGCTTTGAAGCTACCTAACCCCTGGGACCTCTTTGTAGAGCGAGTATAGTTCAAGTGCCTTTATTATTAGCTTATAACGCTGACCTGAATAGAGAGCAGGCAATGTGGGTGGAAGTGGGGAAAAAACAACAACAACATCTCCAACACACAGGATTATTCTTTCATCTAAATTTGGGCCAAGGAACATATTTATAACTTGCAAACAGAATGAAAGAAATCAAAGCCGATGACTCTTAGGTAGCGTATAGAATGCATGACCCTGCATGTGTGTGTGTGTGTGTGGGTGCGTGTGCGCTGGGATTGAGATGTTCGGAGGCATGCTGGCAGAGCGCTTGCGGCTGGCTGTGAGCTGCTGAGGTCAGAAGTCAGACGGTCAGCAGTTAAGCTTAACCTCATGTTCGTGGGCGTGACCTTTGCAACCCAAGGCTGGGATTTCGAAGCGGACTCGCTTTCTTGCCTGTGCTGTAATAAAGTCACCCCCCCCCCCCCTCCCCCC
>JAOVYU010000004.1:6056244-6066970 GCA_025674565.1 Synodontis membranacea
TATACAAGGATTTGTCAAAGTGCAAAATCTATGTACTGTATATTTTTATTTTAATCAATGTATTCCAAACATCCAGATGAGTAAAATTGACATTATTTTCTGACACGTCTTTGTAGTGGAAGACTTTTGGACCCTACTATAGGCCTTTTGTTTCGTCATGAATCTTATTCTTGTGCCCTTCATAGGGAGGCTCACAGTCAGATTGAGAAGCGACGCAGGGACAAAATGAACAGCTTCATCGATGAGCTGGCTTCACTAGTGCCTACCTGCAGTGCCATGTCCCGCAAGCTGGACAAATTGACTGTATTGCGCATGGCTGTCCAGCACATGAAAATGTTACGAGGTAAAAAGGGTTTTTAGTGTTCTTAACAATAGACATGATCACAAAGCAGTTTTGGAGAACTTTAGATGTAAATTTACATCTCTACTTAATAAGCAAGCCAGAGGCAGCAGTGGCAAGAAAAACTCCTTGAGATGATAAAAGGTTAACAGTTTGAGGAGAACAAGACACAGGCTCTGGGTGACATGAAAGTATAAATCATTAGAGTATACAGGAAAAGGTTTTACGTTTATTGAAAGTCAAATGAATGTTTGGTATGATATTAAGAATAGAGTCTTGAGATGAACATAGGACAGTCTTAATGATTATAGCAGCAGTATGTAGGAGGTGCAAGGTCTACAGTATTCAGGTAAAATTATCCATTGAAGCAGGAGGTTTTTAGGCATAAACTGGTTTTGGGAGGAGCAAGCCTTCATGGTATTCATATGTGATTATGCACAGTTACTGTAGGTGAGCCACTACTGCAGAAAACCAGTGATGGAGCAGAAAGAACATAACTGGAGTAGAACATTAATATCAATCACTCAGGTCTGGAGGGCTAGAAGAGCCAAAAGCAGGAGAACTGTGTTAGGATCTGGCATTGCCCCAGGTACCGTGTTTACATTTTGTTTTAAAATGCATCTTGGGCGATTGGACAGAGCTAAATGCAAGTGTAAATGACCACCAAGTCGCTTCGAAGACCTAAGAGAAGAGCTGTTTATCAAAATGTCTGACTAAATAACAAGTTTTCAAGTTAAAGACAAGACTCTGTGTGAGTCCAAGAACACTAGCTTTGACATCTGCATGAGACAACTTTATTTCTTGGCAATTAGTGATTATTACATGTTCCACAGCACTGTTGAAATCTGATTCATTGTCTATAACAACAGCTCTGATAGTAGCAAGCCAAATCACAGGCTTGTGTTCATACACTCGTCTTAGTACATATTGTCTCTTTAGTTATCAACTAAATCAACTTTACAGGGACTTGTATGGAAGACTCTAGACATTAAATATGTGAAAAGATATTAAAAGTGTGTAATTGATAATATGATGAAGTGTTTATTTTGCACGTTTGGAAGTCATCCTGTGTCGGAGCTTTGTAACAGTCAGAGCTTAGTAACAGAACATAGAAGTTTATGCATTGTGGTTTCTCAGTGACATGGCAAGCTGTGTATAGTATGTCCTACTCACTTGAACGTAAAGATACTGGTGATTACATATTATTATAGCCGCTGTAACATAAGCGATTAGAGGAACTTCTGTTTTGGACACTCCACATCTTGTCATCTTTTTTTATCCCTTACATATTGATTGTGCACTGCTGTAATTGTTATTCATTTTATTTATCTGCAAGGTGCTGCAAACCCTTACACTGAAGCTAACTACAAACCAGCCTTTCTGTCAGATGATGAACTGAAACACTTGATACTGAGGGTATGTTACTGTGCAACTGCTTTGTATGCTTAATTCACTGATTAATGTTGGGGTTTGATTTTTGACTTTTGCAATTTCATGTCGGACTCACAGGCTGCTGACGGCTTTCTCTTTGTGGTCAGCTGTGACCGGGGAAAGATTCTTTTTGTTTCTGAGTCTGTGTACAAAATCCTGAACTACAGCCAAGTGAGTTCAACTACTTAGGCATGGTATGACTTATGATGTTCTTATTATATATACAAATTGTCTTGATGTGATATATAGAATATGAGGTCAAGACATTATACATGACTGCAAACTCGCCCATGTGACCTTCTGTCTCTTGGCAGAACGACCTGATTGGCCAGAGCTGGTTTGATTATTTGCATCCTAAGGACATTGCCAAAGTAAAGGAGCAGCTGTCCTCATCTGACACGGTGCCAAGGGAGCGACTCATTGATGCCAAAAGTATCTTGGATTACTGATTTCCTTTTGGCTGCTAAGGGGTTGGTTTATAAAGGTTATAAAGTCATGATGTGCCGGCATAATGTCAAAAGTTCATAAATATGCATGTCATGTAGCTCTAGTTGTATAGTTAATTAATAATTCTGGGTCGGATAGCATAATAATTTGCAGCGATTATGTGGAGTTTGACTGACAGTTGCTGTTTTTGTCTTTCAGCTGGGCTGCCGGTAAAAACCGACATCACGCCAGGGCCATCCAGGCTGTGCTCAGGGGCCCGCCGCTCCTTCTTCTGCAGAATGAAAAGTAACAGACCTCTTATCAAAATGGAGGACAAGGACTTTGCCTCCACCTGCTCCAAAAAGAAAGGTGAGGCAACGTTTGTAAAGTAGATTTTTTCGATGGCTGGTGTAGACCACAACTTACAACAGTTAGGTCTAAATACTAAATGGGTTTCTATTTACTATATGTGCTTACTATAAACAGTTACCGGTCAAAGGTTTGGACACACCTTCTAATTCTATTTATTTTTATTACCAAGAAGACACTCCGTGGTGTCATTTCTCTTTACTTTGTTGAGTGTTTCTTGACATAATATGGATTATTGTAGTCATGGAATAATAATAATGTTTACTGTATTATTCTCTCTTGAATCTCTTCTCTGCTGGTAAGGTAGGATTCTGCTTTTGAATATGCCCTTGACTTAATTGGACCTAGATTCTTGCCACTAGTATTGCTGTTCCTGTGGTACTACGTAGAAGTGTCTACGGGCCTTTGCTAATTAGCTTTCTCAGGTGTCTAATCAACAGCAGTTTCGGTCTACATTAAGGTGTGAATCGGGGGCAGGGCTGAATAAGATAAGGTGTATCCACTACAAACATGTACATCTGTAGCACTCAGTAGTAGTATATAAGAGAATATTTTGCGATGGATACAAGCTTCATACTGAGTGTTTACTTTCCTCCTGCTCACTCTCCTTGGTGACTTCAACCTTCCCCTTGACAAGCTCCAGTGATCTTGCCTTCTCCCTCTTCTCTATCCTCCAAACCCAGGAAGACTTCTCACCCTGCTCCTTGGTTATCAGAGGTGTTGCAATCGAAGAGAATTAAGAGCAGCAGATAGAAAGTGGAAGAACTCGCAACTTGACACAGATCTCTCTTCTTACCATACCCTCTTGTCTAAATTCTCAGCAGATGTGACTTTGGCTAAGAGCACCTTCTACAAAGAAAAGCTTGAAAACTCTGAACGCACTGTCTACAATCAACTGCTTCTTTAGCTCACCCAGAACAACATCCAGGATCCTAATCAGTCTCTCTTATACTTCATGCTGCTAGATCAGCCAAACTATCATCAGTCCTCTTCCTCCTGGACTTTTCATCAGCATTTGATAGTCAACCACAAGACTCTCTTGTCCATTCTTATGAGTCTTTGAGTTTGTGGCTCAGTATGGCAATGGCTTGCTTCCTACCTAGAAGGTCGGTCATATCAGGTGACATGGAAGGGATCTTTATCTGCTCCACACAGACTCTCCACTGGTGTCCCTCAGGGCTCTGTACTTGGTCCACTTCTCTTCTCTCTCTATACTAGATCTCTTGGTGCGGTCATGTCCTCACAAGGGTTCTCATACCACTGCTATGCAGATGAACCTCAATTTATACTCTCCCGTCCTCCTTCAGATCTCAGAATGTCTGGCAGACATCTCATTATGGATGGCAGCTCATCAACTGAAATTCAACCCTCGCAAAATTGAACTGATGTTCATCCCATCTGATTCATCCCTATATCAAGATCTCTCCTTCGTTCACCACACGCAGTCTTGGGGTTACCATGGATGATCACCTGTCCTTTTCCTCCCATATTGCTTGTCTTTCTCGCTCATGTCGATTTCTCCTCTTCAACATCAGAAGGATTCATTTCTTTCCGTACAGGCCACTCAGTAACTTGTTCAGTCTCTTGTCATCTCTAGACTTGACTACTGTAACTCATTCCTGGCTGGTCTACCTCTGAGTGCCATTTGACCTCTACAACTAATCCAGAATGCAGCTGCACAACTTGTTTTCAACTATTCCAGGTTCTGCCACACCACCCCATTGCTGCGTTCCATTCGCTGGCTTCGTGTTTACGAAACACTGATGCTTGTTTACGAAGCCAAAAATGGTCCAGGACCCTCCTACGTCAAAGGAACTTATCACACCCCGCGCTGTACCACGCTCCCTCCGATCCTCCACAGTCACGCACTGCGTGACTGGTCCCTCTATCTCTCAAGGGACAAGGAAGACATGCATCTAGACTCTTCTCTGATTTGGCACCTGATGGAATGAACTTCTCCTAGATGTCCAAAGAGCTGAGTCACTGGCTGTCTTAATGTATTCACTGATTGAGACTTCAAAGGACTTATTTAAGTCTGCCAAATGCCGTAAATGTAATGCAATGTAAAGATTACATAAAGATTACCACATAATCCCGTATGTATTCCATATGTTATTTTATACTTTTGATGCCTTTAGTATTGTTCTACAATGTAAAAATTAGTCAAAATAAAGAAAACCCATGAATGAGTAATCCAAACTTTTGACTGGTACTGTAGGGCATAAAAAAGGTGCTCTACATGTTACAACATGCACCATAATGACAAGTCTATTAGAAGTTCAATCACAGAAAAACACATAATGTATGTAGTTATTTTAACAAAAGCTATGCAAGCTATAAGTTTGTGCTTTAAAGTTTGTGCGTTCACTGTTTTAAACATGTGTGCCCCTATCAGTAATGTTAGATACATTATGAGTTGTGAATATCCGTTTCAGATTTATTATTGTACACTGCAATCAGAGTACTTTCATTTCAGTTTCTCATTTGATTGTTGTTGTGCTTCAGTCAGTGACCTAATCCTTAAACCATGTATCATGTCCTCTGCAGCCGACCGCAAAAGCTTCTGCACCATCCACAGCACAGGTTATCTGAAGAGCTGGCCTCCCATGCAGAAGGGCTTGGACGAGGACAGTGAGCCTGATAATGAAGGCTGCAATCTGAGCTGCCTGGTGGCCATCGGCCGTCTGCACCCCCACATGGTCCCTCAGCCAATGAACGGAGACATCCGCGTCAAACCAACAGAGTACGTCTCGCGCCACGCCATCGATGGCAAGTTCGTCTTTGTTGACCAGAGGTGAGTGGAACAGGCTGTTCAGTATGATCAGTCCAAAAAATATTGGATGTTTTTGTTTCTAAAATCTAAATGGCTGAGATACTTTCAAAGCTATTGAAAAATCCTTGATATATACGCACACCTGCCATCACATCCCAATAACTGAGTTCTCCATCTTTTTTAAACCAGTAAAACTGTTGCATTTTAAGGCCGTAAAGTTTGTTCCTTATGTTGCTTAGCAACTGAAGCTGTCCCAGGGAAGGATTTATTATAGTGAATATCATTACTATTTAATAATAAATTAAATTATCTATTGAAAATAATTAATAAAAAAAATATGGATTTTCTTTAATAAACTATTTAAAAAATAAATAAATAAAATAAATTCAGATCTTTCTTGTATGAAATGACATGGTGAACTGAGCATTCTGAAATGAAATAGAAAAAGTAGATTTGGTCAAATAACTGGCTAATCTGGATCAACAAATTTTCCAACAATTAGATCACGTGGAAGTCTTAGGCACATTGTTATGTGTGTTAATAAATGTTCAGACTATTTTGCAAATAATAAACTCTTTATCGTATTACTCGGGACAAAGTATATTTGGACCTGATTGTAATTAAGCTCACACTGAGTGCACAAGCTTGCACTGTGGGCATGTCATGGTTTTAGGACATGCTGACTTTATTACTAGATATCTGTGTAGTGTTGCTGAGGTGTCCAGTATCTATGCAATGACTGTATTTTTTCCCCACAAAAACTGTTCCAACAGGCTGGGGGAAGTCTGAAGAGACAGCCTGAAGAGAAATTACAATCTAGGGCATCCAGTTAGCCTAATAGTAACATCTCTGTGTGCCTCTGGGCCACAGTCTGACGCAATGGCACAGTGTCTTTGTGTGTCAGTAGAGCATTTGGAATCTTCAGACACTGGAGAGTTTTTATGTGGCCTGGGAAAACCCTTCACGTGGTCAAATGCTGATATATTCTACTACTGTAGGTACACTTATGCAAACTACTGCTTTCCCGAACTTAGACTGCAGTTATTTATGCAAATCTCAGTCCCAAGTAAAATACAACTAATTTTAGAATGGCTGGTTCACCCTTCCCAGAATCCCCTGTGCCAAGTGCAAGTTTCCATTTTTGATGCCATGTATATTACAAAAACAATCCGCAACAAACCAACATCCTAGGCCACAGATCTTAAACTGCAAGATAAATGGAATATATTTTGACAAAGTATCTATTTTTGAAATACTTTAGATCGATTCATTACATTTTCATATCGTTATGTAATGGAATCTGAACTGGGGATTAGAAAATAAACAAAACACTATAATTTTCATTGAAATAAGTGTCCTTAAAATAGATGTGCCAACATGTACTACTGTAAAAAAAAAAAAAAAAAGATTTATTTTTTTATTTTTTAGAATTTTTTTTTATCATTTCATGGCTGTTTTCTTATGACCACCGCACAGACGTAAGCATCCCGTTTTATTTTCCGGATGATTTTTCAGCCATTCCTTATAACTGTTATCATTCCAGGGCAACTGCCATTCTCGCCTACCTACCCCAGGAGCTACTAGGGACCTCGTTCTATGAGTATTTTCATCAGGATGATATAGGACACCTCGCTGAATGTCACAGACAAGGTATCTTTCGGAAAATTGATTTCTGATTGATTCATTGATTGATGCACATGTAATAGCGTGACAAAGTATGTACTTTTTCATACATTAATTCAAAAAGGAAAACTTTCAGATATTCAGTACTTATTAAATGTAAAGTGAAGTATTTCGAGCACAGTAATATTATATTCGACAAACCATTTGGTAGTAGTTTTGGGACTGTGGGCAGGTGTTAAGTCCTTTAGGTAAAGCAAATCACCATCTCCATGAAGCGTATGAGCAGATAGGAAGCCTGACGTGATCTAAAATTTCCACGTAGATGCTGTGTTGACTTTGGACTTGATAAAACTCAGTGGATAAAACACCAGCAGATAACATGGGGATAAACTCTAGGACCTCGATTTCCAAACGAAATGCAAGATTTACAAAATTATGAACTATATTAAAATTAACGATCTCTACTGTCGCTATTTGTCCTGTTTTCAGTGCTGCAGATGCGAGATAAAATCAACACTAACTGTTACAAGTTTAAGGTTAAAGATGGTTCCTTCATGACTCTGAGAAGTCGCTGGTTCAGTTTCATGAACCCTTGGACCAAGGAGGTCGAGTACATCGTGGCCACAAACACAGTCGTCTCGTAAGTGATCAACGACCGTCATTTAGACAGAGTGAAAGCCAAACCTGAAATAGTGTGATGCAATATTATTAGTTTTTTGGAAACCTAAATGCCACTTTAAGTATGCCAACACATGCCACATTAGCAGTGAGAAGAATCACTCATAAGCCCATGCATGCCTGTGGAAATATACTGGTCAACTCTGGGGGAAAAAAAAAAATAAGCTTGAACTCAGATTTTGTTCAATTCAGTTTTTCAATTTTTGTCCAATAAATAATGGTGGGGACCAGAATATATTTTTAAATTCATGTAAAAGCAATCACAAGTTTACATAAAATTTAAAGAAATATAAATAAGGAATATGACACAAAGTGACTTTATCTCTTCTGTTATATGAAGCAAATTAAACACCCATCTGCTGCTATACTCGTCCCTTTGCGATGCAGCCTATCATGCCACCAGTCATGAAGTGAAGTTATGAAGAGAAAGTTACTGAGGCATGTTAGAAGCAGAATCAGAGAGCAGGGTAACGGTCGAGCGTGCAACATCACTGAAGCACGGTTTTGTGGTTTTACAGGGCTGGTACACGTGATGGAGCTGATCCCAGCTATCTCCAGCTCAGTGCCTCCCCCCAGAGCATGGACAGCGTCCTCACAGCAGATGGTAAGATAACATAACACGCTCATGGCTGCACAGGCTTCCTGCCTTTAGTGGAGAATGATTTTTGTAATCAACATTTAACTCAGAGCACTATTGGAAAATATTTGAAATAATAATATAGAACTGTATTATTTACGGTTCTTTTCCCTTCGTTACGGGGAGCAAAACTGATTTTATTAAAAATAATAAATAAATAAATAAATAAATGAATAAATAAATAAGATGTTCAATTGAACACCTGGACGAAGTATTTACATTTTAATTAAAACAAAAATATACTTGTTATATGAAAATCATTTTTATGTTAAAATATATTTTAAAACGTTACAGAAGATGCGTATCCCCACAGGAGGCTTCACAAAAATAAAGTTGGAAATAAATTTTAGGCCAATGTAAAAAAGCCTTTTTAAAAATATAAAACTTTTGTTTAACAAATGTGTTCAATTTCAACTGTACAGTGTCCCCTTAGATTTTTAGTGCAAAATTCCACTCATTGCATGTTATTTCTTTTAATCGAGGGTGCCAAAAATTCAGTGACTTCACTGCACTTATGATCATGTTAAAATATTTTTTTTATTATTGTTGCCAACATTATTTGATAATATTTGTCATTATTTGGCTTAATGGTTTTTTTCCTCCCTTTAGGATTTTCAGATTTTATATATATAAAGATATTTTTAGATTTTTTTCTCTGTGGGCTTGAATAAAAATAACATCTGTAGCATCTACATTCGGCATATAATATTTAACTTATTTAATTATTAGTATCTATTAGATTTTGTTCTTTGTACTCTGATCAGCCATAACATTTAATTCACCGACAGTGAATAACACTGATTATATGTCAAGGGGTGTGATATATTAGGCAGCAAGTAAACATTGATGTGTTGCCAAATTGTGAGTACTAAATGACTGTTCACCACTAAAATCTATTAAATATGCATGCAATGGGCATGTGAGCATCAGAACTGGACCATGGAGCAATAGAAGAATGTAGACTGGTCTTTCTGTTACACCGTGTGGACAGCTGGGTGTGTGTGTCATTTACTTGGGGAAAAGAAGGCAGCAGGATTCACTGTGGGAAGAAGGCAAGCTGGCAGAGGCAGTGTGATGCTCTGGTCAATGTTCTGCTGAGACACCTTGGATCCTGGCATTCATGAGGATGTTACTTTGACACTTATCATCTACTTAAACGTTGTTGCAGACCAAGTACACCCCTTCATGGCAACGGTACGATGCCAGTGCCCTCTTCAGCAGGATAATACGTGTCATGCTGCAAAAACTGTTCAGGAATGTTTTGAAGAACATGACAAAGAGTTCAAGGTCTTGTCTTGGTCTCAAAATCACCAAGTTCATTCATGGAGGCTCCGCTTTACACAACTTGCAGGACGTAATTATCTGCTGCGCATCTTGGTGCCAGATATGTGGAGTTCATGAATCACCGGATCAGAGCTGTTTTAGTTTCACAAAGGGTGTCCTACACAATATTATGCAGGTGGTTTTAATGTTATGGTTGATCAGTGTCTGTATGTGCATTCATACACTATATGGCCAAAAGTTTGTGGACACCTGACCGTGACATCTGTATGTGGTCCTTCCACAAAGTTGGAAGCACACAATTGTTTGGAATGTTGTTGTATGCTGTATCATTAAAATTTCCCTTCACTGGGACTAAGAGGCCCAAACCTGTTCCAGCATGACAATGCCCCTGTGCACAATGGGGCGAGCTCAGTGAAGACATGGTACGCTGAGGTTGGTGTGAAAGAACTTGAGTGGTCTATGCAGAACCCTGTCTTCAACCCCACTGAACACCTTTGTGATGAACTGAAACACCGACTGAACCCCAGGCCTCCTCACCCAACATCAGCGCCTGACCCTCACTAACGCTCGTGGTGAATGGACACAAATTCCCACAGACATGCTCCAACATCTAGTGGAACGCCTTCCCAGAAAAATGGAGCTTAGTGTAACAGCAAAGGGACTAAATCTGAACTGGGATGTTTAACAAAGCACATTTCAATGTTATGGTCAGGTGTCCACAAAATTTTGTCTATACTGTATAGTGTATTCTTGGCTATACAGTAGATGTTTCTGGTGTGGTGAGATCCAGTTAGCTATACTCTTCTCATTGGCACTTTGTTTCTCCATGAACAGAGATGATGTTTTTGATTAATTCCAGGTTCTGGGAAACGGGCCCTTCAGACGGTGCCTGGCATTCCAGGAGGCACGAGAGCTGGAGCGGGAAAGATCGGCCGCATGATAGCAGAAGAGGTGATGGAGATCCAGAGGTGAGCTGCTCTCATTCCACCGTGAGGTGTAAAAATTCAGTATTGAGGGGCTTAATAAAAGATTAGCACTACTGTCAGAGGTGCTGTTATAGAAAAACCTGCAGTTCTAGAAACTGAATCTACGCCGATCCGATCGGAGATTTCAAGATGTGGTATAACAAATACAAATAAAATTTAAGTGTGAATAAGTGCATATG
>JAOVYU010000004.1:6101635-6113410 GCA_025674565.1 Synodontis membranacea
GCGAGCACATACAAGAGAAAGAAAGAGAGAGAGGGAGGGAGAGAGAGAGAGAGAGAGAGAGAGAGAGAGAGAGACTGACAGAAAGGGAGGGGAGAGAGAGAGAGAGAGAGAGAGAGAGAGAGAGAGAGAGAGAGAGAGAGAGGAAAAAGAACAAGCTCACATACAGAGAGAACAGAGACAGTGTGTATCTGTGTGTGTTTGTGTGTAGCTATAGACAGCAGTAGAGTGTAGAGCAAAAGGGGCAAGCAGGTAAACGTGAACTTTTGACTAAAGATGAGATCGCTCAAACATCTAAAGCCTCAAACCAAGAGAAATTTGGTAAGTGTGTGTGTGTATGTTTCACTTATTCTTTACTGTGTACAATACAGATCTTAATGATTAAAGAGCTATGTTGTTTTAACCAATTGAAGAGCTAGGCAGTTATTTCTTGTTGCTTTGCTGTACATTTAAATACAATTTGTATTTTATATGCTTTTCATTTTATTCCCCCCCCCTCTCTCCCTCTCTGTCTCTTTTCTCTTGCTCTCTTTCACTCACCCACTCTCTTGTTCACTCACACAGTCAACCCCTCCTCTTTTTTTCCTCTCCCTCCATCACTCGCCTAATCTGTCTTTTCTGTCAGTCGAGCTTCCTTTCATGCACTCTTTCCCTCACTGTGCATATTCATGATTTTTTTTTTGTTAGTATCTGTCTTTTTTGTTTGTTTGTTTTGTTTTTTTTTTAACTTATTTTGGTAAACTATGGTGTTCCCAAATAAATAAAAAAAAGAGAGCTCAGAGAGTTGAATCCACAGCTATTAGTGTTTGGGGTTTTTTTTTTTTTTATGTGCTGTTAAACTAGTTGATTGAATTACATTGTAGTTATCTGATATAATCTTCAGTTCTATCCTAAATAAAGCATTTTAATTCCATCGCAAGACGAATCGAGAGTGTGTTTAGATGTCGGTCAGCCAATGCAATAAAGAATAGCTTTTTAGTATGTTTTGCTTGAAGTCTAGGTGGCAAATCTATGAACTCTAAGGTATTTTATTATGTGTCTATGTGGCAGGAGGAGAAGACCCAGCAGCTGGTTCGATGTTACGCTGAAGCCATGCACCAGCAGATGGATGTGGGGACACAGACAGACCCAGTGGTGGTCTTGTCTCTGGCCCAGGCTGCTGTGTTGGGACTTATATCCCAGAACGAGGTCTTTGGCGCCACTATTGCCCCCAACGGCTTTTATACCGGAGAGCCCAAAGAATCGCCCGCTCCGTCCATCGAGCGGATGGACTACGAGTATGCCGACCAGCTCATCGGTGCCAACGGCGACTACCTGGGTGTGAACCTCGGAGAAGATGGTCAGGTTCACCCGAGTTGTGCCGAAAGGAGGTGGCAGGGGACGCCTGAAAACACAAAGCCTCTCGTAGGGCACCAGAACTTGGGTTCACATGTCAAAGGTGAGTCCGTTACTCCAGGACTACCTTCCTGCAACCACATGATGAGCATGATGCCTAGGGAGAGCATGCAGATGGTCGACAACTCTGGTTGCCGCCTCGTCTCCAAACCTCACCCCAGCAACTGCTGCTCCACCTGTGTCCGGGAACCCAAGAGCACACATCCGACACCTAACCACCACGTTCATCCCCACCCCAGCGCTCACACACCTAACGAGGTTCATTCTCACAACAGAAACCATACACTGGAGAAAAGAGGAAACGAGGACGTACAAGAGGAAGTGAATAACGCAAGGATGGGGAAGGCTGGCAGCGGGGAAGAGATCAGCAGCTACTTCCGTGCTAACGAGGTTGGCTATGAGGGTGGGGATATGGATGGGGTAGGGGAGTTTGATGAGAGCAACCAAGGCCTGTTTTGGGGGGAGCCTGTGGAAGGGGAGGCACCTCGGGGGCGCCGCATCGACCGACTGGACATCAACATTCAGATCAACGAGTCCTATTGTGTCGACGTCGGCGAAGGCTTGAAGCGCTGGAAGTGCCGCATGTGTGAAAAGTCCTACACTTCCAAGTATAACCTTGTAACGCATATCCTGGGTCACAATGGCATTAAACCCCACGCCTGCCCACATTGTGGGAAGCTCTTCAAGCAGCCAAGCCACCTGCAGACGCACCTCCTGACGCACCAAGGCACACGGCCACACAAGTGCACCGTCTGCAAGAAGGGCTTTACTCAGACCAGCCACCTAAAGCGGCACATGTTGCAGCACTCGGACGTCAAGCCCTTCAGCTGCCGCTTTTGCCGCCGAGGCTTCGCCTACCCCAGTGAGCTGCGGGCCCATGAGGTGAAGCACGAGCGAGGCCGCTGCCACATCTGCCCACAGTGCTCCATGGAGTTTCCCACCTACGCCCACCTCAAGCGTCATCAGGTCAGCCACCAAGGGCCGGCCACCTTCCAGTGTAGCCACTGCAGTAAGACATTCGCCTACCGTAGTCAGTTGCAGAACCATATGCTGAAGCATCAGGCCCAACGTTCTTTCTCCTGCAGCCAGTGCGGCCTGCAGTTCCTGCAGCTCCACCAGCTACGTCAGCACTCTCTCACACACAAAGTGCTCAAGCCTCAGGCGCGTGCCTCTAAGGTAAAAATACGACTTTATTTCAGTATGTCTGTGTGTGTGTGTGTGTGTGTGTGTGTACTTTACATTGTAAGTACAGATACAAAACTGGGTACATGTACTGTACAGTATGCCTTTTGTGTGTTACAAGACTAAATCCAAGACAGCTGGATGAAAATCCTAGGACAAATAACAATGGCAGGAAAACAAGGTTTCCAAATACATTTTTTTTTTAATAATGTTGTTCAACTGAGATCATTATTTGGCAGCCAAAAATATATATTTACACTCTATTCAATAAAATAACACGGAGAGCTCAGTTTATTAGGTACCTTATTAAAAAACAGTTTTGTGCATTTAATAAACCGCGGACCTATCCTTTCCAGCATATCCTTCCTTTTAATTTAAAATACATGAGTAGAGCTCCCTTAGTGGCAAATGCAGCTCGGTCGAATAGAATATCGGAGAGCGGGATCGGTGGATTTATCTACCGTCTGGCAAGCTCTGTCTGTTGACATCAAATGTTTACGATGATCCAATCGTGCCAAAGATGTCTTTTGGTGTAGTCATGACAGAAAACGCTAAATGTCATGGTCACGGATAGGATGCAGATGACTATGGAACTAGCCTAAACTTTTAATGGATATAAAAGTGCATGTTAAAAACAGTCAGTCTAATTAAAAAAGTAAATGGATGATGGTGATGATGATGCAGAAGTGGTACATCATACTTTAAGTTTTTTTTTTTTTTTTTTTTTTTTTTTAATTGTGATTATTATTGATTTTTTTTTTTTTTTTTTTTTTTTTTTGAGAGATTGCTGGACTGTGGTTAATTAAGGCAGGAAAT
Source organism: Synodontis membranacea (assembly GCA_025674565.1). Classification (NCBI taxonomy): domain Eukaryota; kingdom Metazoa; phylum Chordata; class Actinopteri; order Siluriformes; family Mochokidae; genus Synodontis; species Synodontis membranacea. The sequence goes on from JAOVYU010000004.1 coordinate 6,105,026, forward strand.
TTATGCCTGGAGAACGGTTGGTCGGTTATCAAATATATAGCTAGCAGAAGAATCAATATTGAAATCCTAATATTATCTCTGTTGCGTTTCCAACTCCAGGTCTATATGAACTATTACTGGAGTTAATACCATAACTCTTGCTATATTAGAGAGCGCACGAGTAATTCCCAGCCATCGTGTCCTCAGTTTCTGTAAATGTGAAGAACTCTGTAGTTATGCTCTCCGGATGCTTGCTCTTTAATTGGCATCTGTCATTTTCTGTTAGTTTTTTCATATCTCATTCTGTTGCCTATCCATACTCCATCTTGTCTCTCTGGCTTATAGTATTTATTTTTTCATTATGTTTTCGGGTTCATCGGTCTGTCTGTCCGTCGGCGGTCATCTTTAGGATGAATTGCTCAATGTTTGTAGGATTTATACAGAATTATCATCATAAGCAGCAGATGGAATGATTTTGGAATTGATCCAGACTGGGTCAAGGTCACAGCAGGGTCAGATGTCTAATATCATTTTTGTCATGGGTTGTCTGTGTACGAGTGAACAAGTGGTTGAATGTTTATAGGATTCCTACGGAATTAGCACTGTAACCAGTGGATGAACTGATCGGATTTTGGAATTGATCCAGACGGGATCAGCACGGTCAAATGTCTGTAATATTTTTTTTTCCTTCAGTAATATTTTTTCCTTCATGTCTGAAGTATATTTTAAGAGTAATTCTGGTATACAAAATAATACCAAGATGGACTAACTAGTGTCGGTGGTGGAGAAATCCCCATCGGTGTGAAGTTTGACTCTTTCTCTCTGCCTGTCTCTCTTTCCTCTAACATATCAGATACAACTCCTTGTTTGTTTTGTGTTCCCCAAGGCCTTCATGGGATAAATTTGGTGTGGTAGAAGGGGATAAAGTCAAATCTCTGTAGGTTTAAGGCTCTTAAGAACCTGAGTTTCACACCCCAGTTGTAGTTTCGCCTAAAATGTATCCCCTTTGTTTCCAGACCGTTAATTACCCCTATGCAGTAGTGTTGTGCCTGCTTAGATGTAATGTATTTGGTCAAGGCAAGATTCAAACAGTTGCTGGGATGTACTGCACGAGCACAACACAGAAGCATTCGCCTTATTGCTAGGAGATCGCAAGTTTGAATCCTGATGATGCCACAGCCTTCAATGGTGGCTGTCCAAGAGAACACAACTGGTCATGCTCTCTGGGTGGAAGGATGCCATTGCTCTTGCCCCTGTAAAATCTTGCCCCTGATATTAACCAATCTCAGCCGTCTGTGAGCTCGTGTATGCGGAAGACGGGCAGTCAGCACGTTCCTCCAAGTGCGTTCAGCTCCCCTTTGACATTGCACGAGCAGCAGCTCAGAAAGATGCATTTGTCAGAGGAAGCACATGCAACCTTCATCATCTCCAATTCGTAGCTGTTGTGTAATGGCGATACCCAGCTAGAGGTTCATTGGAACCATTCAACAATTTTACATGCATTATGTCTAATGTGGATTATCATGCTGGAATTGGAGGGTTGAGCTTGGTCAGTTCCATGGTCACATTCATTATGCTCTTTAGTGAGGATCAGCAATTGAATTTTTTTTTTTTATTGTTAACCTCAAAAGAGTGGGACTAAGGATGCTGATTGAGCCAAATTCTAATCTTAATCTAATCAGCAGGTAGATGGAATACAAATCATGTGTCTGCTGGAGAGATGCTTTCTCTAAGACAGCACCTGTCATGGAGATGCTGCAATGAGTGCGGCTCGGCCTGATCCGCGGCGTTTCCATCCAACCAAGCGGGTACCAAAGCTGATTTAAGACCAAGATCAACTGATCGAACAAGTGGAATCTGTGGCTCCTGCTTGGTTGGATTGTAGACTGCAGTTGCACCAGCTTTTTGCATTTGTTAGTTGCTTTGGGTAAAAGTGTCTGCCAAAGGTATATATGCAGAACTAAATAACACCAGCTATTATTTCCATAAACTCACCAAGTTCTCTCATTTTGCCCATTCCAACAATCAGTTTAACACTCGTGTTTGAAATGCTGGTCTGCTTAATTCACAACACACAATGCAATTACGTCACGCTGGTTGGAATGTACAGATGGCGAGAAGAGGGGTTATGTACCTAATAAACTGCCAAGTCAGTGTACGTAAACAATCCTTTTTCAAAACATCACCCAAGCCAAAAAGAAATTATTATTTGCATGAGATGAATGATGTGTGCTCTCAGACTGACATCTATCGTAAATCATTCCTTGAGATGTCACCAGTCTTTGTTGCTTCCTGTTGCTCCTCAGGGAACAAAGGGCTTCAAGTGTGATGTATGTGCTCGTGAGTTCACGTTGTCTGCAAACCTGAGGAGGCACATGCTGATCCACGCCAGTGTCAGGCCCTTTCAGTGTCACGTCTGCTTCAAGTCCTTCGTCCAGAAGCAGACTCTGAAAACTCACATGATCGTCCACCTTCCTGTGAAACCTTTTAAATGCAAGGTAAGAAATTTTTGAACTGACCTTAGTGACAGTCCTGCACACAATATGGTTGTCCAGCTACCATATGATACAAATACGTGTTGTCACTGCGTGTTTTGTCTGCGTTTTTGATTTGTGCTTTGTAAATAGTTGCTTTAAATATTTTGCATGTTTATTGCATCTATTATATTCGGTTCTTAAAAAAAAACTAATTTTCTCTTCTCTTCCATTCACCTCTGTCCTATACTATCTTAACAAAATCTTCCTTTCTTGTGTATGCATTTTGACATGCAAATGAGTGAATAATGAGTGCAAACGAATCTCATGTGACATCAAATGAAATCATCTGGTGACTTTTTTTGAGCATACAGTAGTAGTATGTAAAAAGCATACACACCCCAGTTAAAATGGCAGGTTTTTGTGGAGTAAAATAAAATTAAACTAAGATAAATCAGGTCAGACCTTTTTCTACCCTCATGGTGAAATTACAGCGTATTAAAATGTAAAGAAAAACAATCAGAAACATTTTAAGGAAAATTGGGGAAAAAATTACAATAATCTGGTCGCATATGCAGTATGTTCGCTCCCTTTTACAACTGGGGATGTGGCCATGTTCAAAATGAACCAATCACATTTAATCTCATGTCCAAAAGTAATCATCATACAGTTGTCACCAGTGAAATTATTCTTATTAACCCCAAATAAAGGCCAGCTGTTTCTTTAGGATTACTTGACATCATGTTGGTTTCTTCTGACTGCTGAAGCCATGGTCCGCAAAGGGCTTACAAAGCCTGTATGGTGTCTCACTCATTAAAAGATGTCAATCAGGAGAGGGCTATAAAAGAATATACAGGGCATTAGATGTACCACGGAACACCGTGATGGCCATCATCTACAAGTGGAGGAAATGGAGCACCAGAGTGACATTGCCAAGGGCAGGATGTCCGTCCAAAATTTACAAAAGAACAAGACATAATCTTACCACGGAGGCTGTCACGAGACTTATGGCAACGTTAAAGGAGCTGCAGGAACATCTGACAAGTACTGATTACTCTGTGCATGCGACAACGATCTCTCGTATTCTTTACGTTCCTGGGCTATGGGGTCAGGGTGGCTAGGTGGAAGCCCTTTCTCACAAAAAACATCCAAGCCCAAGTAAATTGACCTAAACTATGTGGCAAAACTGTGTCTTTTGGTCTCTGGAGAACAATTCCAAAATATATAATAGTTCCATAATTCCAAAAGAAATGTTTGGTGCCAAAAAAAAAAAAAAAAAAAAAGCGCACATCATCAGAAGAGCACCATACCCAAGGTTGAAGCATGGTGGTGGGAGCATCATGCTGTAGGGCTGCTTTTCTTCAGCCAGAACTGGGGCTTTTATCAAGACTCATGGCTATCTACAAATACCAGACGTTTTTTAGTGCTAAACATTCACGTGTCTGCTAGTGAGATGAAGATGAAAAGGAATTTCACCTCTCAGCATGACAGTGACCAAATCCATACATCCAAATCAACAAGGAATGGTTTATTCAAAAGTGCATCAATGTTTTTGAATGGCCTAGCCAGAGTCCAGACCTGAGTACAACAAAAAAAATCTGTTGAGTAATCTGTACAGGAAATGCCCTCACAATTTGACAGCTCTAGATTGTTTTTGGAAAATGGAGTGGGGAAAATATTGCCAAGTTAAGATGTGTGATGCTGATAGGCTCTTACTCAAAAAAAACAAACAAACAAAAACCCCCCCCCGAGTGGTGTAAAAATAAATAAAAAAATAAAAATCAAAAGTTGCTTTAGCAAAGTCTCAGTTTAGGTGTGGGCACACTTATGCAACTTGGATATTGTAGATTGTTTCTTATTTTTCCCCCCTGAAAAGGTTATGATCTTTTTTCACTTTATTTGTGTACTTTGTAATTTCACATTAAAGGTGAAAAAAGTTGTGATATGATCTTGGTTTAATTTTTTTTTTTTTTTTTTTTTACATCACAGAAAAATATCAAGTGTACGTTCCCCTGAAAAAGCATTGACAACACTGTCGCAAGCTCTATCTATCCAATAATAAATGTTTGTATGGAAATCAGAAATGTACATGGCATCTTTCAAATCATATGCAATTACACTTTTTTTTTTAACAGGTGTGTGGGAAATCATTTAACCGGATGTATAATCTTCTGGGTCACATGCATCTCCATGCTGGCAGCAAGCCATTTAAGTGTGCATACTGCTCCAGCCGATTCAACCTGAAGGGCAACCTCAGTCGACACATGAAGGTCAAACATGGCATGGATGTATCCCCAGAGGGACAAGGTGAGAAAGTTCTAACAAAATCTATTGAATTCGGTTATCAGCAATACTGTTGCTTCATACTCGACCTTCTTCTTTGTCTCTCAGATGCTCCTCCAGATTTGGAACCTCATGAGGATTATGAAGAGGATAACTATAACTTCGCCGCTCCTGAAAACATGGATGCTAATGATGCGCCAAATCTCACCAAGCTCTCTGAGGTTGCCATACAGGAGCTGGACTATTATAACTTTGGAAAGGATGTGGCCAGCTACAGTACAGCATGAGCCCTATGAAAAAAAAAAAAAGACTAAAGATGAAATACTGTTGAGTATCTGTTGAACTAATTGGGCACTTCATCAGCCATACGCTGGTTGTTACATATTTCCATGAGAACCAAGACTTGTGTATTATTACCGATGGACAGGTGGCCATCTTGGTTTCACTCATGTAACTATTCTGATCCCGTCTCGTAAGAACCACTAAATTTGCTAAGAGTCTTTTGAACAGTTGTAAGTTTACCATGTGCTGCGTCTGCAGTATGTTATTAATTAAAGGTCCACTCAGCAAGTTTCATGACCAAAAGTTACAATATACGTATATAAAAGTGATTATTTACTGTCTTTATGTTGCTTATATGATGTACACTCACCTGAGATGAAGGGTTACATTTCTTTGATGACTATAAGATGGTGTACTTGGTAGCATTGCCACCTCATAGCTCCGTGGTCCCTGGTTCAGTCCTGTGTGCCGTTTAGTGTGTCTGCAGTGTTTCGATGCATGTTCTTCCTCCCAGGAACGTGACGTGTAGGTGGGTCGGCTGGGCTAAATTGCCCCTAGGTGTGTATGAGTGTGTGCAGGTTGCCTGTGATGGATTGACATTACCATGAGGGGGGTGGATCACTGCCCTACCTCATGCCCAGTGTTCATGCAGTTTCTTTTACGTAGCCCAAGTTTCCTTGCCACGGTGAAGATGCCATCAAAGAAGTTTAAAATGTCCCAAGCCCCGTGATCATCCCCCAGATCTGCACTTTGGGGGGACGTCAAACTGCTGCACCCTATGAGGGCGTAAATTCAACCTATACACTGCAGTTTAATTACTTATCTCATGCAAGTGTACGTAAGGTATGGGAAAAAAAAGATGAATAATAAACACTTTTGTATACTGATTGGTGACAAATTCAAGCAAAAATACTGTAAGGTGTGTTAAGGTTTTAGGCCACGAGAAGAGGTTCAGTTTCTTTCTGGAAATTTACTAGAGACAAACACCATTCTTCCAACAGATATGTTCTCGGATAGGGATGACTACGGTCGTGAGGAGCGCTGTCCAGCAGTTCACGTCAATTGTCCCATTTGTCTGGTGACTATGATAGCTACAGCATGACGTATGTTATTTTCATCCTCATCGATTCATTTTGTTAGCCCTTGTGCCCTGTGGATGGGGACAGGGTCTTCCTGGATGCCCATCAGGATAGAACTGTTTCATCATAAGATAAAGAGGATCAGTCTGAAGAACTTTTGTACTGATTTGCCATGACTGTTCTCTCTAAGGGGACAAATGGACTCGAAGCATGTCAGCAAAAATAAATACCCCAACAGCCCCTGTTCTATTTTTTTTTTTTTTTTTCATTTGTGACCCATCTGTGTATTGTCTCTTTTTGATCACTGACCTGGACCTTTAAAAACAGCCTAACCAATATCACTTAAATTTCTTCGCCTCTACGTACTGATGTTTATATGTGAGGGAACATAAAAGAGTGCCCATTATATTCGTGCTCAGTGGAGCATTGTACTAGTGAGTGTACATACATGAGACTGTGTGTTTGGACCCCGTTACCAAAGTCACTGCATGACCATCCATCCTTTAGACACCACTACAATTTCCGGAAATCAACACCTTCACCAACAGCCAGTTGTTTGTAGAGAATAATTGTTCCCATATAATAGTTTATATTTATTTTGCACCTTTTGATTAAAAATGCATTTAACATCCTTTGAAGAGAAACCTGGTTTATCACTGACAGGTAAAGCTCTTGTCTAATCTTCATCTCATAGGAGATAGATAGGGCAACGTTGCCAGTTGTGTTAGTTTCTTTAAATAAAGCATTTTCAAAGAGAAGTCATTTCTGTAGTCTTTTCTTAACCAGGTAACCTTCTTCGGGTCTTTGACTGGTTGCTGAAGCACTTTATTACATCGTAACAAGTGCTTTTCCACACCCCACTAGTTTTCTACATAAACAACAAAAAAAAAAACTCAACGTAAAGTCAACATGGACAGTAGGACACTTTCGTAGCTCAGCTTCAAGCTCCAAGAAGTGTTGGGTAAGGATATCTCTCTCTCTCTCTCTCTCTCTCTCTCTCCCCCCCCCCCCTCCCTCTCTCTCTGCAACATACAGGGCATATAAATCAGCCATCCTTAACAGCTGCAGTGGAAAAATATTTGAGTAGCCAAACTTTGTTGCTGTACCAGCTCACCTTTCCCAGAATAAAATTCGTCTTTGTTTACATACAGGCCAATGCATTTTGGAAGCACGTGACCGCTACTCTGTTAGCTCTCTTCATGCCTGTTCGCCGAACTGAAGAGTGAGCCTGTACAAATATACTTTCTCCACTTAAAATGGAAGACATCACCACAGCAGATTATGGGGAGTCAAGTATCAGCCTAAATGTAGTAGGGACCAGTTCTCCAATCCTACCAATTTGCGAACAACGGTGGACGTAAATGAAATCAGGTCAACTCCTATGGTACCCCTGGCTGTGGGAGATTATCCGTCTCCATGAGTGGTAATATTGACGTTTGTCTACCTTTATTCCACGGCGTTATTGGAAACTCTACTCTGATTGGCCAGTTATGATATATATATATATATATATATATATATATACACACAGTATATACAGTGTGTGTGTGTGTGTGTGTATATATATATATATAAATAAAAACAAAGAGTCGCTATGGACAACTTTATTAACTGTGATTGTTGATCGTTTTTCAAATGTACTGTAAGAGTGGAATATTGATGGCGTTGAAAATGGCAACTCGCAAGAGGCTTCTGGGAAGGGTGAGCTCGTCCCTTTAAGTACTATTTTGCAAGAGTTTTTCTTTACCAAAGTGTTATCGAAAATGAATACTTGTACATTTTCTGGAAAGCAAAATGTGCAACAAACCAATGAAGTATGTTAATTGTAAAATTTTGTAATTAGATCAATTGAATATGTAGTTTTTATTTTGGTAAATTCGCTTATTAAATTGGCTAGTACAGTTTTGTAAACTGGCTTGTTAACTTAGCTAGCTAGTTCAGTTTTTGTATACTGTTACTAATGTGCCTAAGTTTAAATTCCCAAAAAGCTTATTTTAAAAAAAATAAAAATAAAAAAATAAAATAAAAAAAAAGGTAATTAAACATTAGCTAACTTTCAAGGGAAATTCCAGGTTTGCTTGAGTTAGCGTGTTAATTTCCTTACGACTGTTTGCTTAGCAAACTAGTTAGTCTTGCAGGGTTGGGCAGGATGTCAGCACTTTTCATCAGTTAGAAATATAGAGTTACTCTTTTCTTGAGTATGTTTTTAAACAGTGTTGGGCAAGTTACTTCAAAACTGTAATGCATTACTTATTACTTGTTACTGTCATTTCAAAGTAATTCGTTAC
>JAOVYU010000004.1:6113510-6124375 GCA_025674565.1 Synodontis membranacea
GAGCGGGTTAGCGCTCCTAATACTGACTCAAGTGACTCACGCACCCGGATCAGTTTAGTGAGTGACTCAGAGGGAGCTAAATCCTAAAAAGGATCCGAGAATTACAGCTCTAACAAGAAGTGAAACATTTTGCGCCGACGCTTCTCTCTCCTCTGCTGATCTCACGGTGATTTTGGCGAATTTGTATAAAGAAAAAAAAAAAACATCACTTCATTCCGGGTTAAAAATGCATTGTAACGCACGTTACTGACATTTGTACTGAGTAAAATATTGGCACTTTTTATTTTGTAATGCATTACGTTACCGCGTTACAGCAAAAATAATGCATTACAGTAATTCGTTACTTTTGTAACGCGTTACTCCCAACACTGTTTTTAAATATAGACACTTCTTGACTTTCACTCAAGTAGATTTTCCATACTAATATTTTAACTGAGTTCGATCTTGACACAGTACAAGCACCTTTACTTAAGTACTTTTTCTGCCCGATTCATAGCTACGCTATTTTACATCTAAAACTCTTTATATTGCTAACAAGTCTATTAAAGCAGGAATACACTGCAAAGTATTAGATATTTATGATATCCACTGTGTGGGATGTTATCCTGCAAGTTCTCTTTATAGGTGTAGGAGTGGATAAGAATGAAAAACTTCATCAATCAAAGCAAGACAACATATCTCCTAATCTCCTAATCGGAGAGAACGCCATGATCAGACACTCCTTTATGTTTTGCAGAAAAGGCCCACTCTAGCCTAGTTCATGCTGTCAAACATGAAGCAGTCCCCCTGCTTCGGGTTCAACACTACATGTGGCTTTAGCCATTAAGCAGCAGCTGGTTTTCCTTAATCTTTTATGACATTGTTTGCGTCTGTCCAGGGACCAGGATAACAACCAGTCTCATTTAAGGAAATCACAGCTCTACGTTCCAGCCAAAGCAGAGCACAGACGCTAGTGTAGTAAAGTCACGGAATGTGTAAAGGACATGAGTAACTTCTTCTTATGTAAATTCGGCGAAACAGAAATGCTTCTATAAGAGGGCATGGGTAAATACTGTAGTAGTAATCTTTCAGGTGTAGCAAGTCTTTGTGACTTTTCTGTTTACGTCACAGGCCAGGATTACGGAAAACTGGACTGGCGAGCTTGAGCACCGCGCTCCCAAAGCTTGACGGAGTAAAGACTTGCACTCTGATCACAAAATCTCCCTTTTTGTTCTAATCATAAAGACTGTCCTTTCAACAGGGCGTACTTTCAACCCTAGGACATGCTTTCAGCAGGTCCACCCTTTCACAGGTTCGTCAAGAACTATAGACTATCTACAAGGCAAGTTGTTCGGTATGTTTCTTCATTAAGCATAGCAAACACCTCAGCGACCTTCTCTCTACACATTTTATCATTTTTTTTTTAAACATTTAATGGTGCAAGTTAATTGCCCTTAACAATTAATGCAATATATCCTTTTAAAACAACAAGAAGATCTAGTTACTAACATACTTTATGGCTTTGGTGCTTGAACCTTAGTAAAGTAGTAGAAAAGCTTTATTCATTAGTATATTTTGATATCAATATTTCTATTTACGAATACTGATTTTCAACTAATATTAAAAGTTAAAATGTTGCTGCTAATTTATGTTGCGTTTGTCTTAATAATCTTAAGGATCGTGGCACTCAAACAGCCAGCAGATGGAAGCATAGCACCATGCTCCTGATCTCGCTCGGTTTGATTTTTTTGGACTCATCTTACATTCCTTGATGCTTAAAAAAAGAAATGAGGAAAAACTAGGGGAAAAAAAAGTGTCTAATATTTGGGCCTGTGTAAAGGCCATTTATCAGTGCATTGGGGGGGGTGTTTTTTATGGGGTATCTCAGATTCCCTCACATTGGGTTGATTTTCCCTGAAAGCAATAACAACTGAATTTTACAGGGTAACAAATAATTACTTAATTATCCACCCGTTACATTACTAACATTACAGTTTTTCCCAAAGTGCCTCATATGTAAAATTCAAATAAAATTCAATCAGGAGCCCTAGATCAATAGTAACATCCCACCTGTCTGTTCTCATCATGGTGAATGTAAATTTCTTCTTCATAAGAGTCCTTCGCTCCTTGAAAACATAAAACACCCGGATCCCGAGACCATCCGATAAAATCAGGTAGTGACTTATGAATCAGTATTTGCAGTAAATACCACTGTCATGTAGGAATCTTTTCCTCTTTTTTTTTTTTTGTTTTTTTTCAATTGCCGGACAACATGCACATGATATCTGTCCTCCAAAGCTGGAGACAGGCTCCTCTCATTCCCTTCTAACTTGGTGTGTGTACTTTCTTAATTTTTTTTTTATAGAACAATACAATCAGGGCTGTCAAGGCCAGCGTCTTTTTTTTTTTATTTAAAAAAACCAACAAAAAAAAAAACAACACCACCAAATTAGGCTAGATTTGGAACAAGTTTACAAGTGTTAAGTCCACAAGTGGTGTTTTTTTTGGGTGTGGTTTAAAAATATTCTGTGGCTATAAAGATGTTTTACGAATAAAAGGCTTGAACTCAAATACAGGTCATGGCAAATGAAAGGAGAGAATATATATGTGCAGACCGTGGCTCTACAATGTACAAAACAATTTCGGTTGTAAGATATAATGAATAGATTGGCTGCGCCAAACATCAAGGAAAAAGGTGTTCGTCACCATGTGTGCACCATGGTGAACTTTGCAATGCCCAAGGTTTTTGGGCTAAACTCAGGTCTCTTGTGTGGTGTTTGAGTATAATTTGGGATGGAAATTTGGCCGGGACCTGACTTCCCTGGTTACCCAGCTTCTTACCATCGATTAGCATGAAGTTAGTTGCTGTCACTTGCTGCTCTCAGTTTGCTATGTTCGGCTGCATTAACGTCACTTTTGCAGCATTTTCCCCTTAAAATATTCCACATTCTCCAACTAGTGGGTCACGGCTACTGTATTGCTAGCATGATTAAGTGTTCTTCCCTCACCACGCTTTGCGCTGTTTATCGCAGGAGTCAGTTTTCCTCCGCACAAGTCGAAAACAGGCACCAGTTAAGTACTCACTGCCTGGTGGAACTGAACATCTCAAGGACACTGTGTGTGACATCCCTTGAGCTGACTGCACAGTTATACCTACTGTATGTTGACACAATGCACTTGGCTGGCAGATTCATACCCTGGCTCAGAGTCAAGTCTCAGCCAAAACCACTCAGCCTAAACGGATTGCTAGTCACAAACGCCCAAGTCTGGGAACAACTGATAAGCACGAGAAGAATCAAGACAGTTAAAGTAGAACATGAACAACAAGAAAAACAGATTTACTCTGAAGACGAACCAGTGAAGTGTGGACCACTTGGCTCACATGAAATCAGTGATTTAGGCACTCGGAGTCCTTCTTACAGTTTAATGGCCAGTTATCCTTCTTGACCCTTATCAGAGGAGTATGAGGATGCTTTGTTTACAGCCAGGCCTGAGTTGTGTTTCCAGGCTGATAATGATTGTAAGTCAGCAGCATCTGAGGAAGGGTCTGGCGTGACCCCTGTCTGCTCCAGTTGCCTGTTACAGGTTCTAAACTAGCCACTCTGAAAATCCACTCTAAAAAATGGCGGCCAGTCAAGTGGAGTTGGGTGCTGCGGTGCAACCAACCAGAGTCCACTACACCACAGTGCAAGGACAGGTTGCAGTGAGGATTGCAAACACGGGTCACTCACGCCTGGTCTCCATGTCGTGTGTCCTGGTAATTCTCTAGCATTTCAAGTGGGTCTCTGTGCTTGCCATCGATGCTTGAAGCGCATTGCTCTTGGTTTAACCAGAAGAAGCTCTACGTCCAGTTGCACACTGCCCAAGTACTGTGCGCAGAAGCACCGCTGACTCCCGGTGAGAACTCATCGTATTTTTTTCTTTTTCCATCTGTGCCAAACATTAGATATTGATTGACATTTGTTCTGTCTTGTCTAGAGGAGTGATAGAAAGGTACACCCTGCAGTTCAAAACAACGTTTTGAATTCTTTTGAGAAAGCATCCAACCCAAGATCCAAGAAGGTTGAACTTTTTTCCACATATTAAGGGAAGGGCTCAGGCCGTTCGTATTCACAATTTAGGAAACACTTGTTTGCATCAGGTACGCCACCTGATACTACGATATTTTGAATGCCGCACACAACCTTTTTGCCGTTTGATGAGGTATGATGCTAGCAGCAATTTAAAGCACAAGCATGCATGCGAAATAAAATAAATAAATAAAATAATAAAACTCAAACGTTGTAACATGCAAGATAAGTGGGTTACCAGGAATTACTGATTTCCCTGACAAATCTTCACCTGCACTTACTCCTTTATATTCTGCCTGGGGTGCATTTGTCAGCTCTGGCAGCTTTCCAACCATTTGTGCTTCCCTTGCTCTTAGTCATCTTCAGGTGTGGCATCGGCGTGTGCTGAGCATGCTAAGACTGATGATAGCAGCCGCATCAGTGATTCCCTTAGGACTGATGAAACGTTGGTGTTGCTGTCTACTTCAATCATGATGATTAAGCTAGCTAAAAAAAAAATTTTCTTCTAATTGGTGTTGATTGTCTACCTGATTATGACCCCATCTAGCTGTTTGTTTAAAGAATTTAGGATGATTTACTTTCTATATTATATATAATATATAACAGTAGCTTGTTGCAAAGTCTCTTGGACCATGCACATTCTCGGTTTCCTAAATATTTCCTGTTTGTTCATTTTAAAGGTCCACTATTGCTTTTTCCATGCTAAATAATAATTATATTCCTCCATTTTTCAAAATTTGGGCTCTCGAACTTGTTAGCCAGCACCAGCGAACAACGATTCCTGTTATTTCTTCTTCATTGTCTTGCTTTCTTTGTCCTCTCTGGGTTCCTGTAGCGGGGCAACTTGCCGACTCCATGGAAGACGACCCGCTCAGTATGTAGACACTGTATAAAGGGCTCATTCTAAGCTTACGAAAACACAAAGATTTGTAGATACAGGTTACTATAATATAATTAGATAATTACCTTTTTGCTAAACACAAATCACGAATAGTTCTTAAACCTTATAGTGCACAAGAATGCAAGAAATGACAAGAATGCACTTAGGATATGGAAACGTTTAAACATTTTATTTTTCATTTTCAGTATCATCAATCACCAATGGAGGAACATCCGTGAAGCTTAAAACTTTACTATTTGTTCATTTGTCGTCATTTAATTAAAAAAAACTAAATCATAAAGACTATCGCATGGACAGGCCTGCTAAATTCGGCTTTACTCTCCCGCCTGGTGGTGCAATGACTCTCCGTTACCTCATTTTTGGAAATGTATGAATATTAATTTGTCAAGCTGAAATGGTGATAAAATATTATAGTAATAGAATTATAATAGAATAATAATATTCTAGTAATAGAAAAATAATTATAGTAATAGAAATAATCAGTAGGCAAAACTCTTTTGGCTGAAGAACTTTGGATAACTAAATTTTGCATGTCAGGTATTTGGATTCCTGGGTATTTTGAGTTAATCAGTAAAAACTCGTGGCATCTTCGATCATGGCCAATGATAATACTCTCATCACTAGCATTGGTGACTCTATTTTATTACATTTTTTAATAAGTGTTAACTATAGTTTTAACTGGCCAAATATGTGCTGAGAATACACCCTGCGGACAGAATCGATTCAGCATTTTTTTTTTTTTTTTGGGTCTTTCATTTTCCAGCATTTTCTATTTGATGCAAGGTCAAATAAAAACCTTGGGAAATGGTGATGGGAATGCAGGCTGAAGTAATCCCAATACAGAGCTAGAGATATTTTAGCAGATCTCCCATTTTCTGCCCGAATGGTTCTGCTGTCTGATTCAGGCGGAACTTTGGGAGCAGATAAAGGCTGGACAAGCCCTGTTTATTTTACCCGGGACTTTCACATCGTCCAGAGGAACTCAACTGGATAATCAGTCACAAAGCTTCTAAACACCGTGGTTCCTGCACCCTGACACAGGCATGCTAAGACATCAGTAAACATCATCCACAAAATGGCCAACCGAGTGGAAATAGTTGACTTAAATCAAATGATTTCAGTTTCACTATGGAAATCTGTTTTTTTACTATTATCTAAATTAAGTCACGTTTCCCAAAAGCAACACTTCAAGTCCAATAATAAAAAAAATGATATTTTCTGTTTTTGCTAGTCAACGTGAAAAGTTTGGCCTAACCCTACATCGGTCTCCTGAAGTTCAAACATTAAGATATCCAAAACTTTATTCTGAGGAATATGCACTTCCAGGTTAAATTTGGTGTATGGTTCAGTGTTTGACGTACTGTATGTTTGTTCCTTGTCAGACAGCTTTCTGAATTTTGTTCCCAGTGTTTGCATGTGTGTCGTATTTCAAGTGTTCTCCTGGTGTCGTCCGTTCTCCTAAGCCCTTAGTCCTATGTAGTGGAAAAATATAGCCTCGCCATGACATTTCCACGAGTCCACTATGTAGGATTTTGAGGGTATCTTTTAGCAGAAATGGAGCATATATATTCCATAATATACTTACGGAATTCCTAAAGTATGTTTTCATATGTGCATAATTACCTGTAACTATGAATTGCTGTGTACAGTATTTGTAAGCTTAGAATATCTACAAAGGGAGCAGGTCCACCTCTAAGTACCTGCCATGATGCACCTCTACAGAAGCCCAGAATGCCTTCCGCATTTTTTTAAAATTTTTTTTATGAGTGGCAGAGTGAATCCAGAAGGAAGAACCGGAAGGACGACAAGGAAGAAGAAAGGAAGACAAGGAAGAAGAAATAAGAGGAACAATGGAGGGTCATGCTTATTATCTGGCACAGAATAAGTAATCTAGGTATGTGGAATGTAAGTTCTTGGAAGTACACTACAGGCACCTGCCGGCCACATTAGGTTCTGATGCACGCTTGGAAAAGGAGGGGTAAGGGAAGGGCATACAGTTGGTTGAATCCTGCATTGTGGACCTTTAAGTAATGGGTTACTTTATTATTGCACTGGGAGACTGTAGGGTGAATGATGATTCCTGAATAACTGTGTCTCGGTGTGGTCAGTGGATATCGGCCTGGATTAATACCACTTCTGCTTCTTCTTCTACTACTACTACTACTACTGTCTTTAACCAAAGAAGTGTGGTAAAAACACGACAGGCTTGCTGTTGCAGGTAAATAATAAAAGAGGGCGTGGTGTACAGTATATCACCATCATAGATATATGATGTATATTACATCTGACTGTGACAAAGCACGGACACAAAGACTCCTTCCATAAATGCTACTTAAACATCTTACTACTTTTTCTTAAGCATCAGTTCTTATGGAAAACCTATAAGCACAAAAAACACCATATTAATGAAAACACATTTTTCAATCTGTTTGTGTCGTGCTTCTACAGCAACAATACAAGCACTATATAACCGAAAGTATTCGGGGCATAACCTTAACACCTGTATGTGCTTGCTGAACATCCCATTCCAGATCTGATCCCTTCTTTTGCTGATAAAAAAAAAAAAAAAAGCCTCCAATTTTCTGGGAAGACAATCCGCTGGATTTTGGAATGTTGCTTTGGGAATTTCTGCTCATTCAGCCACAAGAGCATTATTAAGGTTGGACCAGTCATAATTCCAATTTCTTCAAGAAGACCTTCAGTAGGGTTGAAGTCAGGGTTCTGATCAGGGCACCAAGCTTGGTTAACCATGTCTTTATTTACCCCGCTTTGCGCACAGGGGCACTGTCATGCTGGAACTGGTTTGGGCCCAAAGGGAAAATATTAATGCTGCAGCAAGCAAACATATTCTGTACAACCTTCAAATTTGTTTCAACAGTTTGGGGAATTCCCACATACGGTTGTGATGGTCAGGTGTCCACCGAATTTTGATCATATACTGTATTAGAATTGATGTTAACCTTGCCAGCACTACTGTCAGAGTTTATAGCAAATTAATCAACAAATTCCGACTAACCAACAGCACTGTGCCATAATAATGGTATAAAAATGTCTCTCTTTACTTGTTATGGCCGGCCCTGGGTGGAGTGACAATGCCACGAATCTGCACTCATCAACTTAAAATGTGTTGGCATGTCATTAAGTTAAAAAAAAACAAAAAAAAAAACAAACAAAAAAAAACATTTCACCACATATTTAATCTGCTTCCAAAACTTTGCGGAGCATTTAGTGAAGCAAGAGATTAAACTGACTTGACAGGTGAAAGACACGTAAGTAGATATTAAGTGCACCAGGAAGTACTTCCACCTTCATGGGCATGACAAAAAAAAAAAAAAAAAAGGTGCTCTCACCGCCTCCAGGGAAGTAGAAGCAGAGTGAAGCTGACAGGTACGTGAAGATCAGAATCGGAGAAGTAGACACCCATCTGTCCCACCTCTGTTCCAGTCACTGGTCAATTTTCTTTTCTTTCAGGACATAAAGCAAATAGGCTTTAACCGCTGGCCCTGAGGGCGAAACCTAAGCACAGATCTCCAAATCTGATTGGGAGCTGCGATACAGGAAGGTGGGGTGAAGGGGGAATAAAACTCCTCCGAGCGCTGTCTCTAAACTTTGCAGTCTGGTGGACCGTATGTGGGACCGGACTCTTGGAAGACTTTTAGGATGAACGCTGTATATATTTGAACGGCAAGGACTCAACTGATATCAGTTCAATACTGTGGTGGCTGTGAACGTACAGAGGCGAAAGCACAGACACGTCTCACTTCCACTTGAAGAAGACACTGGAGCAAGAGCTAGGAGCTTTGAATTGGCCATTACACTGTGTACATTCCTCTACTGGTCATTCACGTGTCCTTATCACTTTTCCAGCCCAGCTAATAATGGTGAATCCGTTGGACGGAGAACTGATAAGGGTATGTGACTGATACTTACGACTGTACCAGTTCAGGAGGATGTGAGAATGTGATAGGAGATGAGCGAGTGAGTGTCATTGGTTTTATGCTAGATTCTTTATGCAATATTAACATAATCTATAGTTAGAGGTATGGATAGTGGTTACAGCAGTAGTTCTCTATGTGTCTGTTCACAGGTGTCTGTGGAGTGTAGCCTGGTGTGCATGTGCGCGTGTGTGTGCGTGTTGATTTTTGTACAGTAGTGGAAATCACCTACCTTTATCAAAGTTGCTATATTTATGATCGAGCTCTTATAGTCACATCCGCTTCAACTGATCAGTTACACTGAATGGCTTTAATCCAAATCTCATTTGAGAACCTCCTCTTTCAGGGTAGTATTTGTCCGTTTCTGGACACATCCAGGGTGGTTTAGGCTCCATGTCCCCGACCAGAATAAAGCCCCTAATGAAGATGAATGAATGAACGAACGAACGAACGAACGACTTAATGATGGAATAGAAAGTTAATTTGTTATTATAATCCTACATTTGTACCATTAATAAGTGTAAATATAAAAAAAAAGTAAAAATAATAAAAACACATTTTAGAAAATAGTTTTGTGAAACATACCAAAAAAAAAAAAAGATGCCACAGGTGGTGTGTTTTGTTTTAATATTATATTTAATGTGATATATATAATATAGTTTATATTATATTAACTGTTTTATTTTATGAATCTGAGCATGTTTGGTGTTCAAAATGAATACAAACCTTTTGTACTTGTAACTGTAAAGAAGTGAAAAATAACAATTGGCTTAACTATTATTTAAAGATTTATTGCATATAGAAATTCCTATCAGTATATTAATATCTATAATATTTCTATGCATCATTGCATATTTCACTTGGAGCTTGTTATTACATTTATTTTCTGCCTAGCTAATGTACTGTTGTTTTGTGGTTTCCCTGCCCACACTTGTAACTGGCTTTGTGGGTGAATGGGTCGATAAAAAAAAAAAAAAGGTTAAATAAGTGAACGAGGGGAGTAAAGGTAAGCATCTGGACTCCATACGGTCACGAATCAACCAAATGGAGCAACCAAAAACAGTCAAGCCAGTTCAAGATTGGAATATTATGTCAAGTGTTCCTTTTACACACAATAACAGCAACACACAGCCATTCCCTTACCAGCCTCTCTCTCCTCCCCCTCCTTTCTTGAAGTTAATAAGACCAAAATACAGCTCGTCATATTAAAGAAACACGAAAATTCAACCTCCTCTGTCCTGAAGACTCTCCATGGCTGAAAGAACAGCTTCACCTCTAACTCTTACAAACTGGAGTCTCCTTCCATAAAATATCCCTTACTATAATATGCCCTATAACCACTCGCTGAGCGGCAAAACATCTCCGAATACGCAACACATCGACCCTGGAGATGGATTGAATCAAACGGGAGAATACTACATAGGGTGCCATCAGACAAGCACAGGAATCTGAGGTCAAAGTGGATACAGGTTCACCAAATGTGGTTTGTAATTGAGTTACTGTAGACTTCCTGCCAGCTTGAACCAGTCTGGCCATCCTCCTATGACCTCTCTCATCAACGACGCATCTCCAGTAACTAAGCTGCTGCTCACGGGATCTGTTTTTTTTTTTTTTTTTTTTTTTGCACATTCGGTATAAACTTTACAGTCTGTCGGGTGTGAAAAAGGGGATCGACGGTTTCCCAAATACTCAATGCAACTGCTAAAGTCACTGAGGTCACATTTACTCCATTCTGATGATCGACGTGAACAATACATTAAATTTATACGTCTTTAACTTGTATAGTTTGTATACCTTAACTATATATACAGTACTGTGCAAAAGTCTTAGGTACATGCAATGAAATGATGTAGAGTAATGGTGACTTCAAAAATTATGAAATTAAATCTGTATACTTAAAATAAAAAATATTACAACATGCAGTAAACAGTGATGAACTAAACTACTGTAAGTCAATATTTGGTGTGATGACCCTTTGCT
>JAOVYU010000004.1:6196129-6206662 GCA_025674565.1 Synodontis membranacea
ATTATTATTATTATTATTATTATTATTATTATTATTATTATTATTACATCCCTGTGACCCTTTACCACAGTACCCCGCTGAGATGTAATGTCTCCCTCGGTCTATCCACGCTCATGTTACTCGTCCACATGCTTTCACTACACTGCTGACAGAGAGATTAGGTGAAGATATTGCGAGGGATGAGTGTGTCGTCAGGCCCTGAAAATAACTCAGCACATGCTGACATGCAGTCTCGTGCCTTGTCTTGTGTCAGGGGTTCTGAAAAGCAGCACATGGACAATGGCTAATGTAAGCTGCTGTAGAGGTCTTCTCCATGAACATGTTAAATATAGGTCTTATGCACACAGGACAGAAGGATACAAAAAAAATAAGACCAGCATTGTTTTACACACACGTCATCAAGCACGGTGCTAACCTCACACACACAGTTAATACTCAGAAACCAACACCTTAACAGTTACAGACATGGGCGTCAACACACAATGAGCATATACATTCAGGTGAAAGGGAAGAAGGGAAGAAGGCAAGCCAGCAGAGGCAGTGTGATGCCATGGGCAATGTTCTGTTGGGAAACCTTGGGTCCTGGCATTCATGTGGCAATCACCTATCTAAACATTGTTGCAGACCAAGTGCACCCTGTCATTGCAATGGTATTCCCTAATGGCAGTGGCCTCTTTCAGCAGGAAATTACGCCCCGCCACACTGCAAAAAGTGTTCAGGAATGGTTTGAGGAACATGAAGGTGTTGACTTGGCCTCCAAATTCCGCAGATCTCAATCTGATCGGGCATCTTTGGGATGTGCTGAACAAACAACTCCGATCCGACCCATGGAGGCCCAACCTCACAATTTAAAGGACTTAAAGGATCTGCTGCTATCGTCTTGACGCCAGATACCACAGCACACCTTCAGAAGGCTTGTGGAGTCCATGCCTAGACGTGCCAGAGCTGTTGTAACAGCACAAGGGGGACCCGCACCATGTTTATACATAAAAAAAAAGCTTTTCTGTCAGTTAACCACAAACGTAAGTGCCTAGCGTTTGTGCAACGCTACTACAACATTGACTTAAACCACGTTCTGTAGCCTGTAGTGGAGTTTTATGGCAATAAACACTTGAGGTGGGTTTGGCATAAAAAGAAGGATGGTTATAATGAAAAAAATATATATATAACCTTTACCAACTGTAAAATAGGCAAGGTTCTGTGATGTTCTGGGGCTGTTTTTTTCGTCCAAAGACCCTGGACACATTGTTATGGTATGTGGCATCATGGACTCCATGAAATACCAGGTAATTTTAAATCAAACTCTCCTGCCTCTGCCAGAAAACTAAACCTGGGCCACTGTTGGATCTTCCAGCAGGAAAATGATCTGAAACATACGTCCAGATCTACACAAAAATGGTTAACTGGCCACGGAATCAAGCGTCTTCCGTGGCCATCTCAGTTCTCTGACTTGAAGCCTGTGGGGTGAGCTGACGAGGAGAGTGCACAAGAGAGGGCCTGGGACCCTGGATGATCTGGAGAGATTCTGTAATGAGGAATGGCCTCAGATGCCCTGCACTGTATTCCCCAACCTTAAAAAAATGTTATTGGAGAAAAATCAGTGCTGTTTTATTAGCAAAGGGAAGTTGTACAAAATATTAAATGCAGGCAATAATTGTGGCATGTGTGTTTTTGTTGAAAATAATTCTTTCTCGACGAATCATGTGGTCCAAATGCAGACTTAAAACATCGTCCTTTTTCCTTAGGAGGGTGGAAAAAAATATATCTTTGAGGTATTTTATTTTTCTTATTCATTTCAGATATTTCACAGGTTGACATGCAAAATAGCAAAGAGCAGATAAGCACAATTTTAAACAAAATTATGATTTATTCATCGCTTAAAGCACTTTAAGCGTATTCTGTAATAAAACATAGGTTTATCTGAGGAGGGGTAGTCCTTTATACAAATTCTTTACAACAACCTATTTATAGGTTCATTCAATTTAGTACAGTATTTGCTGTTATTAATAAAATATCAACAACCGGTCCTCATAAGAACAGGAAGTTGTAGATAACGCTGAAGTTGATAGAAAGGACCTGTGTGGAGCCTTGTGCTTTATTAATGGGGGCATTCTATATTGTGCCACCAAAGGCTCCAGATGGTTGCGGCCGCTGCCGCTGCCGAGGTGCTGGATTTCCATTGATGCACAAAGCAGACCTTTTCCTTCATGCATATTCATGCCAGGAGGACGCTTGTTAGGAGTGACGATTACCTCCCTTCATTTGAATATTCATAAAGGGACAAGCTCGGGAAAAGGGTGACGTCTGGGTGTCTCATGAATATTCATAGGAAAACTGCCCAAAGGTTTTAAGGGCTCACAGTGAACAATTTTCATGGTACATCTGGGGAAGGATACACCTCCTCAAGTACAAAAAAATAATGAGTATGGTTCACAGTTATTGGGAGCTTTTTTCTGGATGAGTACAGCAGATGCTGCTCCTTTGTGAACTCCTCCAGCATGTGGATATGCTTGACCAAGAGGATTATGATGAGTTATTATGAGTTATTATTGTTCTTTAAACAATAGCCGTTTAAAAGCTTCATGTCACGGCAGATTAGAAAGCTCTTAAAGGGTTAAGTAGGTGAAGGGCGACTGGGGACAATGATAATAACCTTTTGTTTTACTGCTCATTTAACAATGATAAAAGAGAAGCGTGTAAACCCAGAGAACGTTCTGAACATTAATAAGGTCAATTTGTTGATCAGTCACAACAAAGTAACGTAGCAAAAACCCCCAAAACAAATAAAAACCCACCAGAAAAATGTCCAATGCCAATTATTTCCAGATAAATGAACAAAAAAAAGGTCATAGTAGTACTGCTACTGTGATGATGATGATGATGATGATGATGATTACTACTACTTATTCTTCTTCTTCTTCTTCTTCTTATTATTATTATTAAGAAATAATTATAATGACTAATATCATGCATTTATATTTCATCTATATTAATTGCTTTGTCCTGTCAGGGTTGTGGTTGAACCTCGTAACCTGCAAATGAGGCATGAATACATCTTGGATGGAATGCCAGTCTATTGGAACCATGCTTACACACATTCACATTTAGCCATAATTTATATATTTACCAAATCCTCTACCATTTACCAGCAGTTTTTGGGAAATGGGAGTAAAGCATAGACCCCAGTGGAATCCCAGGAGGACACAGAGAGGACATGTGTAACTCAGGATCGAACCAGGGACCCTGGAGCATGTGTGAAAGCAATGCTTTCCACTGCATCACATGACCAATATCAAATGAAATGGCAGTTTGACATGTCAAATGCAGGTCATGCGATATGTAGAATGTCAATAAATGAAAGCTTTGGAGAAAATAAGGTACTTACAGCTTAGGTTGTGCCCTATTAAAGACTATTTTGAAATCGGTGAGGCTAAGAACAATTTGTGGTATGCTTCTGGTCTCAGCATAACCACTCCTCCATTCATATATTATTTTAATGTATTTTGCAACGGTATATATTATAAATCTAACATAGCCTATATCTAACCCAAATTCTAGGACATGAAAAAATATCAATGTATGGCATGGTCCAAAAGTTGGAGCCCACAATAAAAATCTGAGAATTTTACATTTTAAAAACTGGAACAGAAAACAGAAAGTTTTAGCATGTGAAACATTTAAAACAAAGAAAGGAAACGTTGGCTATCTTGAATGTGCAAAAGTCATTCGGAAAGTCATGCAAGATTCTAGTATTCGCTCAAGTGCTGGCAATCCATCCATCCATCCATCCATCCATCCATCCATTATCTATACTGCTTTTCCATCAGGGTCATGGAAAAAGCTGGAACAAATGCCTGCCGAGGCGGGGTACACCCAGAGCTGGTCACCAACCTATTTCAGGGTTAACGCAGAAATGAACAATCATGCACACTCACATTCACACCTTTGGGCAATTTAGAGTAGCCAGTTTACCTAATCTAAATGTCTTTGGACTGTGGGAGGAAACCACGGCACCCGGAGGAATCCCACACAGGCATGGGGATTTAAAAGAACGAGAAAAAAAAAAAAAGTCCGAAAAGAGGCTGACAGAGATGGCTCTTCCTTGCTGCTATTAAAAGCTTAACAGTTACCATTCATACTAAAAGGTGTGGTAATATTTAAAAGGAATTATCCAAGTCATTAAAGTCTGGAATCTCTTGTTGACTGTTGTTAACAGACTTGCTTGAATTTGTTACTGGGTTTTTCAGCCCGTTGGCATGCCAGAGTTATGGAGTTTGTAGCAACACCTGAAGATTAGCACAGCATTCCTGAGGGTCAATGTTCGCACTGAAACTCTCGTGCACCGTTGTTCCTCCTAATGCTCCTGCATTGCTTCTTACTTCTGATCTGGGGACCTAAATCAAATCCCTTCCTTAAGTAATTCGGGAGAAACAACAAAACTGAACTTCAGATTAAGGGGCACAAAAGAGCTGCACATGCTCGGCTGTTGTCGGGTTTGCAGTCACTCCTGTTCGGTCTTTGACTCCAGGAGAGTCTAAAATCCAATCCAATCACTAACAGGGCGGCTATTTTTGGGGCCAAGAATACTGCACAGCTCACTAATCTGTTGGCATGAATGACTTCATCAGTCAAGAAGGCTGTGGTGCAAACGAGTGTCGAACACATATCATTAAGCAGGCTTAAATAAACGCACGGTGAGAATATGAAATGCCTTTAGCCTCTTAGGGGGATTTATGGAGCACTGTGGAAATGTTTTCTTTTCAAGACATCATGCTCAAAGGTTAAATGCTTTCATATTCCCATACCACAAAAAAAAATGCATATATTTCAGAGGGTTTTTTTTTTGTTGTTGTTGTTCATAATTATTTACAATAGTGTCAATGTCAAGATTGGATAAATGAAAAGAACACAAAGAAACACGACTCGTTTTACAATAACAACACTCATTTTGTTTATCAGTCCCTCTCATTCCAAGCTTGTTTGTTTAATGTGATTTCAAGTTCATATGCATAAAATCCAAAAGATACTGGCTAGAGTCGTGTTTATTTTATATGTGCTTGCATGACTGATTGCTAAAAATGGCTCAGCCAACATCGCATGAAGTCATTTAGCCTCTCTTGTTTCAAGGAGCGAGCTGACCAGCCTGGCAATGGCATATGTGATGTCGGAATTAAAAAAAGGGGCTACGTGCCAACACACGTCTCGTGACAGCATTCCAGGATGCTTTGAAGCTGATGCCATTCCATGTCGGGTTCTGAAAGTGGACTTTGCATTTTACGGTGCATAATGATTAACAGCAAGAGGTCGTGCTAAAGCAATGTCGATAAGCCTGGGAGATGGGACTAGGAGAGATCAAGAACGAATGAGTTAACAATTCGAGTGATCCTCTGTATAGCAGCTACGGTGTTTGCGTCCTCACGGAGGACTGAGCTGTTGTTTGTCCTGACATTCTTTCATGGTTCACAATAAACCCTCCCGTCCAAACATCCCCAGTGCCCGTCAAAAGTATGGACACAGCTGCTCATACTACAATTTGACTACATTTAATGAGTTTCTAATTTAAAAGAATAAATAATTAGGACTTTAACACATAACGTCAAACGGTTGAACATTTTAAAGGATTAAACACTTTGACACTCTTGGCTTCTTCTCAGACAGCTTCATGAGGAAGCCTCACTATGTAGGCTTTTCTTAAAGCTACCAAATAGACCAAATGGTGTAGAGGTTAGCAATGTTGCAGCAAGAAGGGCTCGGGGGTTTGACCCCTGGGTCAACCAGGATGCTGTTGTGTGTGGAGTTGTGTTCTTGTTCTCCCCGTGTCTGTGTGGGTTACTCCGGTTTCCTCCCACAGTCCAAAGACATGCAGATTTGGTTGACTGGCACTTCCAAATAGCCCATAGGTGTGAATGATCCCAACCACTAGGGTGCACAAGTTGATGTGTGGTCTAGGTGCCAGTCCCAAGCCTGGATAAAACTGGGAGGGTCGCGTCAGGAGGGGCATCCGGAAGAAAACCCCTGCCAAATTGACATGTGCACAATGGATGATCTGCTGAGATGACCCGCCGAAAGAAGAAGAAGGAGAAGAAGAAGAAGAAGAAGGATGTGTGTTTTTGGTTTCTTTCATTGACAAGCTGGTTCATGGTGATATTGCTGCTAGCAGGCATTAAGTTCTAGATAAAGCATTCAGTGCAAGCAGCAATATTAAATCCTTTAGTCTGTCCACCTTTCTCACCTCCTCCTCTGTATACTCTGCTCCAACAGATCAGCTTCCAAAGCTTCAAATTTCTTGTAGATTGCTAACCGAGTCTCTGTTGTAACCCCGTCACGTAGCTACAATGCATCCTGGAACTCATCTGCTACCTGCACTGGGTGTGTTGCACTAACACCCAACCACCAACTTCTCAAAGGAATAATGAAAATACAGCAATAACCAATTAGCAAATGAGTTAATTAAAACTTCATTAAAAATACATTTTGTTTCAGAAATACATTGGGCATTAACGTTACTATTTAGGATGGGTAATTAGTCTTGCATGTAAAATTTCCACCATGCGCCTTAACCAAAATGTCTGTAAGACAGTGAGGGATAGATAAGTAATTTGTACAAACTGCTAAGGTATGTGAGCATGTAGAATAGACTTTCCCCGGTGGCTTAAGTGTTTGGAAGTTTAATGATGTCTATCAAGCCCTAAGGTCTATCTCATCAGGCAGGACAAGAGGACAAGGAGAATTCAGAGAATTTATTAACCAATTTATTAACAAGCGATCCATCTTCACTAAGAGTGCCTCAGTGGAACTGCTCTAATGATCATCATGGATGGCTGCCAAGAACACAGCTTTGATTTAAAAAAAAAAAAAAAGATCCAATCAGGGATCAAAAGTCCAGTTAATGGCGTTAATGAGATATTAGAGTATGCTAATCACTTATAAGGGTTCATGTAATCTAATTCATGTCCTATAAAGGCGTATTTGACATTTGTAAGGTTCCCTTTTCGATAGGGAGAGTATACTGTACGATCTCTGATTAAGACACGTTTAACATTTAAATTTTTTTTTCTCTGCAAGTCGATGCATTTTGAATTTGTAGACCTGATGAATTGTTTAATAGAATTACAAACAAAACAATAGAATAATATAGAATTTCAGAATTTTTCTATCATAATAATATAGAATTTCTATTATTTTAGAAATAATAGAATTTCTTTCTTTATTTTTTTCATTCCTGACCAACTTAATGACTTTGCGATAACAACGAGAGCCACAGAAAGAAAACACATTTTCATGTTGGGAAAGCCTACTTCCAATCCCATCACAAGAAAGGTGCTTTTCTTTCTCTCAGCCCTCTAATCAGAGCTGGAGAAGACAGGCAGCAGCTGGGGCACCAATATGAAAGAGGTCATTTCATGGGAAAAGCAGGTGAAAACCGTCTCCCGGTCTTTAATGATGAACGTTGACTGTGGAAAACAAAACATGAACTGCTGTGTTATTTTTGTTCCCTTCCAAACATGAAATGCCTCTGTCAGTAGTTGCTGTATAATTCATGTGCACTGAGTAAACTTGACATATATTTACCTCTCAATATGGATCTCAAATTGCAGCGGAAAGCTGACAAAACCGAGGTCATACGTTGATACGAGGTCCAGTACTTTTGGGAAACTTACCATTATTAAACCCAGTGCATTTTTTCTCCATGGGCAAGTGGTGCCCACTGGTACAGTTTCAAATGGTACATTAATAAAGCCAAAAAAAATATTTGTTTTGTTAAAAATACCTGTATAACCTACATGTCCAATATATTACTCAAGTCCAGGTTGAGTTTTTCTGGACAAAATCTGTGTATTTTATGTTTTAATCAAGAGATCACCAGAGTATACTTGTTTTTTTTTTTTATTATTTATTTTAATTCTGCTGTTTAGTGCTTAATGAAGTTATATTCTTTTGAACACCATCTTCCAGCTATAATTTAAGATCGTTAACAGGTCTTTTTGAGTTAATAAGCCAACCTGTGTGAAGTTTCCTCATCGCTTGAGGAATGAGGTGTAGTCGAATATCCACACGTGAGTACATCAGGACATCTACCTCAGCAGCATCCATTGTTTTTTTCTTCATTCAAACATTCATACGAGCGATCGCCGACGTGGGGGGTGAGAAATCGCAGACCGGGGTATTTGTATGCGTGCGCGATCGCCGACGGGGTGGGGGGAGGTGAGTGAGAAATCGTGGAAAAAGAGCACGATACACCTGACGATCACCGATGGGGGGGGGGGGGGGGGGGGGGGGGGGGGGGGGGTGTTGGGCGAGCGATCGTCAAGGGGGGGTGAGCGCACCTCATGACTTTTCACGGCACACTAGTGTGCCACGGCACACAGGTTGGGAGACACTGCTCCAGACTGTCAGCTCCATCGCCCCACTTATCAGGTCTAGACACCTCTGAAACAGGTTCGAGCATGGTCTTTCCATAGAGCGGAGCACTGTCCCAAATTGTGTCCAGTGGAATTCTTTTCCCATGAACTCTCACTAGCAGAAAACAAGTTTGACGTCAGAAAAAGAGAACCACTAGCTGTATAGTTGGCTTTGGAGGAGTGTAGAGTGATCATCGTAACCTTGAGTAATAGAAAAGTACTTTACAGGTTATGGGAGACCCTGGGATGAACAAACTCCCAGGCTATTCAACACCATTATGGGTGGGAAACCATCCATCCTCACAGACATCTTATTTATTAAGTTTATTAAATCATGCTACCATCTACACTCAAGCCAAGGAACCCATTTCTACCTGCTGGAAAATTGCTGCCTCTGCCCTTTCCTCAGCATCCCTGGTCACATCTAACTATAGACTTTATCACTGATTTGCCACCCTCACTGAACAAACCATGATTCTTGCATCTTTGATTGATTTACAAAGATCCTTTGCTCGATTTAGGGTTACCCACATTGTTCCAAAACTCTTATTTCAACATATATTCATATACTTTGGTATCCTTAAAGGCATAGTTCTAGATAGAGGGTCTGAATGAATGGGCCTCACTAGCTTGGAGAGCTTTAAAAGGAACCATGACTATTAAGACTTGTAGGCCGTAGTAAACTATAATTGCCCTCTCCTACTAAAACTAAAACACATGGAACATTTTGATTGTTTAAAACTTAATTTGAGCTATGGAGGCCACCATCACTTTACATGAGCAATGCACTCTGGGTCAATTACATAAATTGGTGCTCTAATGATGCTACTTTTGTTGCTTTAATTGCTGGCCCAGAGTAGAGAAAAATATCAATGCAATATCCAGTAAAAAGGCAACAAGAGAAGTTTTTACAGCTTTGCTGGTGATAAGAAAAGGAGAAAGGGGTGGGGAAATGCTTGAGGACAAGTGTCATCTTCCTGAAGAACCGCAGCTGTGCTCTCGCCACTTCTCTACCGGTGCAGTTGGTGCATTTAGTAGATCATAACTGCTAAAAGAGTCCAAAGGTGCTGCTGGTTATAAGTGAAGAATAAAAACCAAATACAGTGCCTGCAGTTTTCTCCCACAAGGAGTCTAAACGCCCTCGGATAGCAAGTGAAATCCACTCTACCACAGGATGAATCAACCTGCTCCTGCAGTTGCAGCTTCTGAAGGTTGACCATCAAAATACACCAGTTCAGTCAGTTCAGCAATCCATAAGTGTACAGTGTGCACCATGTATGACTGATGCAGCATTGCAGATGGATATAGACATTTCGGATGCATCGGTACAGTGACCAGTAGACATTCACCGGCAACTATGGACCATGTTTACACAAGTAAACATGAAATTCACTTGGATAAATTAGCACGTAAAGCATCTCGATTGTGGCAAACTGACTCAAAGTTCTTGCATGCTGGAATATTGGAAAAAAAATTTTTATTATTATTTATCATAAAACAATAGTTTGATAAATGTGCTTAACATAAACAGCTGCTGATGGAAAATGGAGCTCTTTACAAACACTGTTCTTCTTGGTTAGCATAGACATGCAGCTGTTACACAGAAACCATTGACCCCCCTCTTCTTCACCTCTCTGACCGTCTTCATTTTGCCATACATTTTGGGTAATGTTGTCCTCGTTGCTTACTATATGCAAGTCAGGTTCAAATGAAAAAGAGTGAACAAAGCACATGTTCATCTCATTGTAGGGTCAAGAGAATGGCTCCAAGAGCTGTACAACCATTTGATTTCACTACACAAACTGCATTGTGACATAAACACCAGTGGCATCCTATGAGTGAAATGATTTTTTTTTCTAATATTATAAAAATATAAGATGTCCAGAGTGTTTTTTAATCACATTTATATTTATATTATATTGGGGCAGATGGTGGCCTAATGGTTAGGGACGTGGTCCGATAACCGAAAAATTGCAGGTTCGAGTCCCACAGCCAGCAGGTACCACTGAGGTACCCTGAGCAAGACCCTGAGACTGCTCCCCGGCCGCTTAAAAAAAAATAGCTGCCCCCTGCTGTGTGTCACTGTTCACATATGGGATAAATGCAGAGGTCAAATTTCGTTGTTGTGCAC
>JAOVYU010000004.1:6206762-6224342 GCA_025674565.1 Synodontis membranacea
AATGCAGAGGTCAAATTTCGTTGTTGTGCACTGTGTGCTGTGGTGTGTCAATAATGACAATGAATCACTTTCACTTTTTCACTATATACAGTAGCTGATTCCAATGATAATCTAATAAGGCCTACAAGACATAATAAACCCAACTTCAGGATCTCATCCACAAACTAATGGCCAAGTCAAGTCAAAACATGAAATAGACTCCTCCTCCTTCCTCCTTTCCATTTCGGCTATTCCCAACTAGGGGTCGCCACAGCGTATCTTTTTGTCCGCATGTCCGATTTGGCAGAGTTTTTACGCCGGATGCCCTTCCTGACGCAACCCTCCCCATTTACGTGGGCTTGGGACCAGCACGCAGGCACACACAAGAGTGTGCACCCCCTTGTGGCTGGGTCTTTGTACAGCACCCGGCCTTCTCTGGATGACTCCCATCCAAGTACTAACCAGGCCCGCCCCTGCTTAGCTTCCCGAGAACAGAAAACATGAAATAGACTGTTTTATAAAAACTTGTTATGCGAAAAGTCAAGAGAAAAGGTTCATGCATCAAAATCCATTGCTGTTTCAGTGTGTGCTAGGTACCAGGCCGCATTTTTCCTTGGAAAACAGTAATGTCCGATGCTCCAACAATAGTAATGAGTGATTACAAAAAAGAACTGAGGTGAACTGAGAAAGATTTTACTCGACTTATTTTTCTGGAAACCACCGATTCCCATCCCATACATGCAGGATCTTCAGCCAATGCTCCCCTCGACCTAAAATGCCAATACATCAAACAGATCCTGAACTCCAGACGTCCGGGAAGTAGGGGAGTGGTACAGTCCTGAGGATTTCCAGCTCAGGATATCTTCAACCCACATGTTTATCAGATACTATAATGTTCTTGCAAATTTGTTCCTGTAAAAACATGTTTTAATAAAAGCTGCATAACAAGAAGGCACCCGTGTGTGCTAACTACTACAGCGGCGTGTTAACAGTTAAAACTGTGGGTTTGCTAACAGCTTAGTGGCTGCTTTTTGTTAACACGAGAAACAAAATAAAAAGAGAATTTAAACAAATACCAGTTTGAGGACTGCACTGAGCGGAGTTTGTAAGTGTCTGTTCTTTGGTCGAATGCTTGAGATAAAGTTAGGTTGTCCATATGGTCTCATCCCATCATTTCTTAGTGGTAAGGAGGGACATCTACCATGCTTCCAGCTCTGTCACTGCCTAATTTAGTCTGCTTGCTGATTGCCTTGCGTTACGGTTTAACTTCTGTGTCAATCAATCCAATAAAATTCTGTATTTGCATCCAGCCCTGTCAGTGTCTGACTGGTTTCACTTGTCATTTAGGAGCGTTCTGCCTACAAATTCCTAACTGCCTTGCACTGGCCAATAATTATTTCATTGTGACTTAATATATACAATGTTGGTGTCGGCTAAAGTTTACATGAATGGACGGAAGGTATCGCAGACCTGTAGA
This sequence comes from Synodontis membranacea, assembly GCA_025674565.1. Lineage (NCBI taxonomy): Eukaryota > Metazoa > Chordata > Actinopteri > Siluriformes > Mochokidae > Synodontis > Synodontis membranacea. Next base: position 6,208,219 of record JAOVYU010000004.1, read on the forward strand.
GGAACACCGTTACAAATTGTTGACTACTTTTCGTACATATCCTTAAGGTTTATATGCACTTTTTTCCATCTCTGAATGTGTTGCATGTGTTTTGTATTTTGTTTTTTAAGTATTTGGCACTTGTCTCATGTAGTTGGAAAGGATGACAAAAAAGAAGGACTAAGATATTGAAGATTTAATCAAGAAAAGAATCAACCAAAAGTGTGGCATAAAGCACAGTGCAAATGTGAGGGAGGGAGGGAGAGAGGGAGAGAGAGAGAGAGATTGAGTTAGAAAGCTGACTGGTAAATAGATTGAATTGGCAGAGCAAAGCTGGATTCCTGAAGGCCATCTCTTAGGCCAAAGTTTGGGCTGGTTTGTGAGGGGAATACCAAGCGAGAGGTTCTGTTCCTGCACAACAATAGCGAGAGGGCACACTGCGCCAGCTCAGTTTTCAAAGGCCCTGAAAAAGTTCCCGTCTCATTTGCCCTGTGACAAACATCCCCTAGCACAGCACAAAGCCATATTGTAATGTTAACCATATCGATCATATAAACAAATGCATCAACAGCGACTACCGCCGTCCGGAACAATATGAGGTTGTTTGTTTGGACTGTTAGCAGGACTACAAAAAGGCCCTTGTTGAAAAAGAAAGACAGCCAAAGAAAGGCACTGCAGATGACTCAAATGTTTAGCCTTTAATTAAGGCAAAGCCATCTGTGAAAGGCCATACTGAAATTAAGGACTTACCAGACCATTTGAATGTATATAACCATAAGCTATTACTGATGCAAATGTTTAAATTGCTTACATATTTCTTGTCCCAGACATCTGGCATTTGTTTATGCTTCCTAGATTCCACTTGGAATAACTTAATAAATAAATCTTGCATTCATTCCTAAATCCGTTGAGCTAAAACATGTACGGCTGAGGCAATAACGCACTTTAATGACATGCTCTCTTCTACCAACTAGGGCTTTTGAGGGTGTTTTTTGAAGTGTGAAAACGTACATGTTTACAAATATACAGAACATTTCGCATACGTTGGTTAGCATTTTTGTCACTTGGCAAAGGGATAAAGGAACACGTGTAAACACACATGCTCAGTGAAACACAGTGAGCGCACGATCACTCAAACTCACAACTGGCGGAATCCAAAAATAAATATTGAAAATATTTACCAATCCAGGCAAAAGGCAATTTAAGTAGTAATGATTATAATAATCAAGGCAGGCAGCTGAGGACTTGTTCTGGCAATGGAGATCGCTCTGGCAGTGGAGAAATTATTCTGGCACAGGAGAGAATGTTCAGGAAGTTACAATCCCACTTTGCCAGTGGAGAGACCACTCTGTTGGTGGAAAGATCACTCTGGCAGTGAGAAACCCCTGCTCTGAAAAAGTGGAAAGACAGTTTTGGTGGTGGAGAGTCTGCTCTGGCAGTGGAAAGTCCACCATTCTGGCAGCGGATAGTTTGTTACGGTAGTGCAGAAAGTCTCTGATAGCAGCTGAGGACATGGACAACCAAGTTGAGACCTGCCTTGGGCAGTGGAGAAGCCACTCTCCAGAGACCACTGATACAGTTAAGAATCTGTTTTGGCAATACAGAAATTATTCTGGCACTTGAGAGAACACTCTGGCAGTAGAGACCCTGCTCTGAAAGTGGTAATCTTTCTCTTACAGGGGCAACCTGTCTCTTGCAGAACAGAGTTATCTCTGGCACTCTAAAATTTGCTCAGGCAGTAGAGAACACACTCTGGCAATTGAAAGCAAATTCTGGCAGTGACAAGCCTGCTCTGGCAGTGACAATCCTACTCTGGTAGTGCAGAAACTCTCTGGAAGCAGTTGTGGAAGTGCAGAACCCACTCAATAAGTCGAGACCTGCATTGGGCAGTGGAGAACCCACTGTACCTGTTGGGAGACCACTGATGCAGTTAGGAATCTGTTTTGGCAGTGGAGAAATCATTCTGGCTGTGAAGACCCCTTTTTTGGCAGTGGAGAGGACACTCTGGCAGTAGAGACCCTGCTCTGGAAGTGGTAATCTTTCTCTTCCAGAGGCGACCTTGCTCTTGCAGTACAGAGTTATCTCTGGCACTCTAAAATTTACTCAGTTTAGCCAGTGGGGAGAACACTCTGGCAATTGAAAGCTCATTCTGACAGTGAAGAGCCTGCTCTGGCAGTGACAATCCCACTCTGGCAGTGAAGAGGGTGTTCTGGCAGTAGAAAGCCCGCTCAAGGCACAACAGCATCTACATGGGTGCTGATTCATCTGGTGCTGCTGCTGAAATCCAATTTGGCTGCGATCATGCCGCTGCTCTTTTTCTCCAGCACCCTTACTGAATTAGCCCAAGAATACATTAGCATATTAAACACCAACCCTTAACACACAATGTCTTTCTCTCTTGCTGCAAATGTATAGTCTTTGTCTACCCATTAAATCCCACTGCCTTTTGGTGTAAAAGTATCTAATTTGTGAAAATTACTCTGTGGTAAAAATCACATATTGAATTTCATGGAATTTCGACTGGCCCCAAGAATATCATCATACTAGTAAGATAAGTTTACTGACAAGTAAAGGATCCCACTTCCTAAGAAGAAGAAGAAAAAAAGAATCAAATATCCAGATGCAGGAGTGTGTATGCATAATCAAATAATGGGCAAACCTCTTCTTGGCCCCTAAAAGTGGAGGGTGGCTTCATTTCCATAAGAAGTGCACCAAAGCAAAAGCCATTGCACGCCCATTGTTTCAGCTCTGCAGCTGTCATTTGCCTCACATTATGCATTCTTCATTCTGCCATGCTAATTTTTTGGAGGGACAATTTTTCTACAATAAGTGCTCCGGTGGCTAACAGAAAGCCTTTGATGGGCTGAACCCCAGGGAGCTGTATGCCGCGCCAAGTCAAACAATGGCCTAACGCTGGGACTGAGCCTGTCTCTCCCAGTAACATGGCGTGAAGTTCACGGCAACCAGAGCTTTGGCCCACCACCTGGTCTCTTAGTCTGTCTGGCTATTAATCAAGATATCAATCAATATTGACAAAAATTAATGAGCAATTAATGGGCAAATTACTAAGCAAAAGAACATAAGCTGACATTAGTTGGAGCCTCTTTTTAGAACTGAGTTCAAGTATTGTTCTGTAACATTAGAGCACTTTGCGAATTCCCTGACCTCAATCACCTGAGATCTCTCCCAGAGGGATAGCTTCTCCTTTTGAAGTGCAACTTTCTCACACTGCATTTAAAATGCATTTTTATTCGAATTAATATATTGGCGGAGGACAATTAACAAAGGGCCAGTTCGCAGTTAGAGATGTAACATCAAACATTAGCAAACAGAATATCATGATAACACAACTGTACATTTGTACACGGCATGGTGTTACAGTTAATGAAAGACAAAGTGTAGTATACCCACTTGTACATTATTTTAAATCTGGAATGCCTATTCATAGTTTTTTCCTTTAACAGAGCTGTGATTCATTTTAATGTATTATCTGCCAAATGGTAAATGTGGGACACAGAGATAAAAGGCTGTTGAACTAGATTTGGTCATTGGAGAGTGTTTGAAATAAGAGCGGTGTGCTGGCTGAGGCATTGCGTTGGTACAGGAGGCTAATGTTTGATTTCATTGTGCTCTGCAAATTCTCCGCTCTGCAGCCTGAGGGCTAGTCCTCTCCCAGCCCAGCAAAGTCAACTCAATTTGGGTTATTAAAGACCTGAGGCTCGGTCGACCACCGGGAGTCCAAAATTATGTGGCCGCTTTGCCTTGCCCAAAAATAGTCTTCTTTCAACCCTCAGCATGGGACGGGGATTTGAAAGTCAGACATTTATCTTTTGCACTGGCTTTCCTTGTAAAAAATAGTTTTGCCCCCCCTTGATGTAATCTTCCTTGAAATAAGGGATTAGTGGTGATTTGGGACATAAATCAATGAAACGTAATTGTACTCCGTATTCATCCTATGATTATAATAATTAAACTGGATTTTGAAGCAGAAGCTTTAGCGACGGAGTGTCTTTGGATAAATTCTATATACCCTACTGTAGAGATAGAGTGTGTAAAATGTATTTTTAAAAGGTGAAATAGGAGGCAAAATTAATTTCTTATAAAATCCTATACTGATCATGTAAATAACTAACATTGAAATGCACTAAATACATTATATCAGTGTATTTGTTGAAGAAATGCTTTTTTTTTTTTTTTTTGCTAACAATGATCTTCTATTGATCTTCTATAAGTTTCTTCTATTGGGTCACTGTTCAGGCCTTATTCATTATATAAAGAGTTTGCTCTAAAACCAATGAAATTCACCAGCCATCTCTTTAAGAACACTTTGTTTACTACTAGCTCTGTATTGTCCATTCATACACCTCTAGTGGACTTTTATTTTTTTTTTTAATAAAAGACCGACCTTCTTTTATTTGCAAAGATATTTTTTAACCTTATGAGTTAACATTAGACCTTAGAATTAATCCAACTGGGATATCAATAGAGTTATTAAAAGAGTTTGAATTATTTTGATCAAAGTTTTGATGTAGTCTAGGCTCTATCCTTGTGAAAGCAACAACATCGTCCTTACGTAAACTGACCTTGGATTAGAATTCATTCCATGAGATTATTTACACCGTGGGTCCTGATCAGCAGTTTGCGACGTGTTCATTTCGAATTAGTGCCCAGAGGGTCTGTACTACGATGCACAATGGATCTATTATGTCGAACTTATATTGTATGTTTATTTGGTATCTGCTTCAATTAACATGGCAAACATGAAGACAAAGGCCAAGGCCAAGGGATGACAAGCAAGGAAGCTAGGAATTAGACAGTAGAAAACATAGGAAACCATTGCTCAGACTTGCAGATTGACATTAGCAAGACATTGCCAAGAGCATTCACAAACTGGACACACACACACATGCACGCACGCACATGCACACACACACATACAAACACAAACTAATGGGCACTAACAAGACAAAACAATCCCGATAACAAAAGACAGGTGCAAACAATGTTTGGGGAAGAAAACATCAAACAGGAACTGTGGAAAACCAGAATGGAGAAAACAGAAATCAGAAAAACAGGAAGTACAGCAAGAGGTAAATGGGAGGCTTATACAAATACCAAGTGATCAGAGACAGGCCACGTGCATCATCAGACACAGAGAAGAGGTCAGAGATCAGGAAAATGCAGATTTATGCAAAGTTATTAGTTTGTTCACTTCCACAGAAATCTTTCATTCATTCTTCAGTAACAGTTTTGTCACGGCCGGTGTCATGGAACCTACCCCAGCAATAATATGTACAAGGCCCAGAAGTGCCCACTAGATAAGACATCAGGCCATTGCAGTGCACAATTCACACGCATGCATTTACTGGCATGTTTTTGAGAGGAAACCTACATTGTCACAGGGTGAACATTCTAAACTCTGCACAGGCTGTTACCCCAAGCTCAGGATCGAACTAGGGTCTTGGAGCTGTTTACATTCTTCATTACAGGATATTTAAGTCCTAGCCTATCTCTCACCATCCTGTTCATAAATATCTCAGAGTGACATGACAAAATCAAATGGTGCCAAGAAGAGGGCTGGAGTGTGTGTGTGTGTGTGTGTGTGTCAGGAGCATTTAGAAGACCAGCATGATGGAGAGGAGGAGGGAGAGCTTTAATGACAGAGCTCTCTGCCAATGCAGAGTGAAAAACCCTTGGGAAGTCTTGCACGCTGCACCCCATGGTGCCTGTAATGCTCTTGGCTCAGTCAGATTTGAAGCGAGGGCCGTGAGGTCAGGAGAGCCGTGAGCCTCGCTGCAGGCTTCAGACACGTCAAGTCAATATGCGTCAGCCATGGTGGTCATACACACAAACACGCACCCACCAAGTGCATTAAGGATTTAGCCATATCCACCAGGGAAGCCCCCTGTCTGGGCAAAGCGCAGTCACTGCCACCACACAATTGTGCTTCTCATCCAGAAAAATGCACCGATATGATTGAATAAACCTGCAGATCCACAGCAGAGAGATTTAAACAATCTCTGGAGCGTTTGCAAACACTGCCACTTAGTGTTGCATGCTGAAACACTGAGATTATTATGATAAAGGGCATTAATATGATTCCGACAGGACAGTGCAAGTAGTTTATTACAAGAAGCTTATTACTTAAATCATGAACCTGTTTTAAACAGAGAGGTGGAGATAGTTCAAAGAGATTCGCACACATGCCCTACCAACTTTTACCATTATGGTTCAGCTCTAATTTATAGGTCCTGAGGGTGCTGACAAGGTTATAATCTATCACTGGGGCTCAGAGTACTAAAAAGTTATGGATGTAGGACTATAGCACAGAGACTCTAAAGCAGAGCAACCACTGCTCAGGCCAAAGTTAAATAGCTCATTAAAAATGGCAAAACAGCCTACTTAATTTATCGTTCTATTAACCGACTCATAGTCAAAGCAAGATTATAGGTTTATTAATAGATTAAGAAGAAGCCTATTTACCATAATAGGTTTCTAGCAACCTCATTGTGCGCACGTTGTTTTACTCTGTTGATATGTTCCCATGAGACAACGGCATTTCCATTACAGGACGTCCTTTTCCTAAACTGCACCTTGCGTCAAGATATTGATCCATTTTACACTTCCTAGTAAATTTCAAAGGGGAACTAAAAACAAATGCAGCATCATGGCTCAGGTCACGAGAGTTTAAAAATAACAACAACAACAAAAAAAAAAAACCAAGCTATTAATAAAGCAAGGGTGTAATGTGTTTGTTTTATGGCTGTGAGTTTTAAAGAGTCCTCCTTCTCCCCTTTCCCCAAAATTGTGAATCTCTCACAACCCGAAACTGCATTTTACGATTACGAGACAGAGAGTCTCTTTGATCTTTCCTTATTGATTTAGAGCACACAAGTAAGCAAATACGGCCTTGAATGGGTCTTTCTTTAACTTTAGGCATTTCAACTGACACGCTGAACTTCTTACTCGCACTTTATTGTTGCATTTTCTTCACAGTGTGTGTGTGTGTGTGTGTGTGTGTGTGTGTGTGTGTGGTCAGCAAAATCAATTTATTTGATTTTGAGCTCCTAGTGTGGGAAAATTTGTGTCCAATTCACCAACAGTTCCAGATACTTTAATCTGATTGTTTATAATAGAGAACGACTCCCACTAATGACTGCTTGTGATCTGATTTAGCAGTTAGGCCCATGACACAGTTGACTAAACAGTTCTCTGATATTGTTGGGACCACATCAAGATTAGCACATCAGTGTTCACACCACAAATATTGTGTAGCAATTATCCCTGACCCCTGACTCCAACTCCCAAAGTGGTATGATCAGAATACTACAGTCATGTTTGCATTGCAGGTCATATTGGCTAAAAAAAAATAAAATAAAAATAAATAAATAAATAAATAAATATTTCTCATACTAAAATTCGTTTTTAGAATTGAGACTTTCTTTTGTTCAAATTGTCCATGCGTCTGTTACAGAGGACTGAATCGGGTCATAGTGAAATATAAGCACCCACTACCATTAAGACTCACCCACCTTGGAACAAATTAAACCAGCCTGCATATTCACATATTTCACCATTGCATGTAATCTCATCAGTATATAATGGTGGTTCCATATGCTTTGGGAAATGATCGGCAGTCTTCCAAACCACCACCAATTAGGCATCGAGTTCCTTGCCTAAGGGGTGTTTTCATGGATGACTCAAAAGTGGACCACATTTAATACCGTCAAGACCTGTAGAAATTTCTGGGTTTCAGCAGCTTTTATTATTGCAGCTATTCTCATCTCCTTGCTATGTGGAGGAAAGCATACACTTTTATCGACTCGCCAATCTAACAAGCTTTGAAAAAAAGTCTTCCCCACTGTTCCATTGTTAAATTATCCTAACCTGACCTTATCATTCATCACACAAACTGGTGCATCAGAAACTAAACTTGGGGCTGTGTAATCTCTGCAACAAGGAGACCCTTTTATACCGGGCCCAGTGGAAAATTGCTTCTCCGAGGAGCAATCCCTGACCAAATGCAATGATGATATACTAAAATATTGGCAGTCAAGCTAGTTAGAAGAATGGAGACAGGCCACTGAACACCCTTTTCATAGAACCTCAGATATCTTAACACAGCTAAATGACAGAAGTCTCGACCATCCCGTTGGGTCCTCTTCATTTCCTGCGTCCAAATTCGCAATCTAATATCGTTGCTGATCTAAGAAGGCTGATGCTCTGTTTCATTTGTACTAAACTCCCTGCCCTGTAGAAAATACAGTATATGCAAAGCTCATTATGCCACTGAATAACTCAACTCAGATATGAGCAATGGTGAATCAGTGGTTAAGGGTTATTGGGCTACTGTCCAGAGCAAGGCCCTTAACCCTCAGCTGCTCAGCTGGATCCTGTCTAAAATAGTAACTACCTTTCAATAGAAAAAAAAAAAGAGTCAGAAAATATAAATGCAACGATCATGGGTTCCGGCATTAAGCAACTGAAACGGATCATTAGATACACTGTTGATTGGAAGGGCTATGACCCAGTCCAAAATGATGTGTCCCATTTTAATTAGGAAATTTCATGCACACTGCTCCGATCACCTAGAGTCACGCCCGAGAGGTACACCAAGAAAAGTTTCTCAGTCTCCAGACCTCTGATTTCATTCACCTGTTCATAATTAACACATGCCACAAAAAATAACCCAGACTCCCAAACACACATAGAGAAGTCTTGCCCCTGCATTGCCAGCAATGTTTTTGAGTTTTTTCCCCCTGTTTCAGCTTTGTTTAGCCTGTTTTCTGAGTTTGTCATTGTCGAGTGTAGTTTGTTTTGCTGAATGCCTGACCCAAGTTTGATTCTTGTTTACGGTTTCTGATTTGACCTTTCACATTGTTTGCCCTGGTTTCATCAAAAAAAAAAAAAAAAAAAAAGTTTCACTTCCATCCTACCAACCCATTGTCTTACACATAACTAACTAAATATGGAAGAATGGTCCATAATGCATAATGGAATTATAAACCATCATTTTTTTTTTTATATAAGCTTGTTTTTGCTTATAAAGTAAATGCTTTAAATGCTCAAATAATCCTCAGAAATGCCATCATGATGAAAACAAAAAACACTGATGCCAAGGAAAATAATCTCTGGATTTCATGGGAACTCTGACCAGCTTGCATTCAATGCAATGAAGTGGTGTAATATGCCATAACAACAATTGAAGGGTTCTAAGAAGTCCTAAGAAGGCATTTTTTTTTTTAAAGGATGAAATTATTAATAAATGAACTGTGCATTTAATGTCCTTTAATGAATTGTATTATTATCTATTTACTGTTCAGGCATTTCATTTGGTATAGTTGGATGAGAGACCAAATTAGGAAATTAAGCCTTATGAAGTTTCATGTCTAACTATGGTAGATAATATGCTAAAAAAAAATAGTATAAATAAACGTATGCATTTTACATACCATGGAAACTCTTGGTGGGGGGGGGGGTAGTTCATGACACAAAACAATTCACGACAAAGTTTGCCAACAACAGCACGACTGTTGAAAGTTCTGCGTGCTTAAACTTCGATTTGCTTTACAAACGCATCGCTAAAATATCAGTTAAACTGGTAATTTAATTCATCCTCTAGGAATTGCCTATCCCAGGGGAACAGCGCAACTAGTCAATTACAAGCCCATATGTTGGTGGAGATTCTATATGTTGCTCTGTATTTACAAAGACTGGCATTGTTCACCCAGTGAGGTGGGATGGGTGAAACAGAGGGAGTGACGAAGAAGAAGGGGCCATGTGAGCAAAGGGGCAGCTCCTGCTCTGATTCCTGAAGGACAGACTGGAAAACATTAGTGCCCTTCTGAACAGAACAAAGGTTATGACTCTTTGCACAGCTTTTAGAGTCTCTCTCTCTCTCTTTCTCCATTTTCAGAGCGAACTCTTTTTTACTTACTTACTGATCCAAAAACAAAATCTCCCATGAGAGATTGTAGCCGGCCAGGAAGTAGCATTGTGGGGTTTTGTTCCATGAATCCAGCATTCCCAACCTAAAGGCTGGGGTAATGGTTCCACTGAGGCCCTCTCAGTGCTAAATGCCACTGCTGCCTCCCACGGGCGTAGCCAGAACTTTACAGATGGGAGATCGGGTTGGATTTGGTGATTTTATTGTGGTGCCAAACTTACGTTCATGTAAGCGAACGTTAATTAATGCTAATATGTTTGTCTTCTGGTACTCATGAATTCCAAAAATCCACTTAAAGTTCATCCACTTAAACGTCCACTATGTAGGATTAATTTGATTCCAACTAACCAAATGTCCCTTACTTATCCCCATTTCCAAGCGTGAATTAGAATACACGGTGCCATCCGGTGCCCCTAGTGTACTTCCAAGTACTTGCATTCATGCTTCCTTGCATTCTGCTATACTAAATGATTTAGTATTGTCCTCAATTTTTCAATATTTGTTAGCCAGAAGCAAGCACTGATTGCTCTTATTTCTGCTCCCATGTCTTCCTTTCTTCCTTCATGTTGTCCTTCTGGTGCTCCCTTCCAGATTCATAATATTACCTGCAGAATTGCAAACCGTAAGAAAGTGCTCTCTCTCTCATCCTTATGAATATTACATTCCATTTCTGCTAATAGATCCCTCTAAATCCTACATACTGGATCTTTAAGTCTCACTAAGAACGATGTTAGGAATAGTAGGAGAATAATAAGTCTCATTTAATAAGCTGGATATGAAACAAATTGATTTGAAAATGTATACAAGAAATGTGCAAAAGTGTAAAAGTCCAGGTAGTTGGGAAAAGATTCATATCCTGTATGATCCCCTGAGTGTATGTTAATGTGGAAATTTATATATTAAAGACACTTCAAGTTGTGTTTGCCAATGTTATGCCCAGAAACTTATATAAGTGTATTCAAGGAACACAAGAGACACGTTTTAGATCGCATGAACTACCATATCTGTGATGAATAAATAATTCATGTGTAAAAAAAAAAATCTTCATTTAGATTAATGTTACTACACATGAGAAATAATAAGATAGTAAATTAATCAGGTGTTAAAAAAAAAAAAAATTCTTTGGATAAAAATCACAACTGATACTAAAATAATTTTTGTGTAAAACTTACATGTGAAAATGAGTCACTCATGAGTCATGTACAAAAATCAGAAAAATGAAGACACACGCATTACATTAGAATAAATTCAAAGAAAAAAAAACCAGTGTGTCTAAAAGTGTCTAAAAACCACACACCGATCATGTGATAATTCATAGATGAAGTTCGTGTGACTTTTCTGTAATGGATTTCCTGCATCAGACTTTCTTCATCGGTTGGGAACCTTACAAATAGTGGATTTTTGTACTAAAATATAGCTTGCACACTTTAAAATAAACTGGCCGTGTGTGACTGATCTTTGACGCTGTCCTTGCTGCTCCTTTTAAGGAAATCAAACAGGGAAAACTACATGTCTAAGAATAGGGATCTACCGGATCACTAAAAATTAAATTTTAATAATATCCCTAAAAGAGCAATATAAAAAAAGAGCAAAACCGTAAAAGAAGCTCTCACACTGAAAAGTTTAATCCACACCATCCGTTTTCACGTTGCATTTAACTGCATTCTTTTCCAAACTCAAAGTGTTGTGTAAGCGTGCTGAAACAATGGCTGGGTTCTCAGTTCTCGGAACCTGCCATCTCGTGCCTTGAACGTCCTGATCAAAATAGATCGGTCATGGGGACAGACTTTGAGTTGATAACTGAAGTTCAGGATGAAACAAAGAGCAAAGCACTGTTATGATTACAGGGGACTGAGCTGTTACTGTGGTCTCTCTGAAAGCACTTAGCGAGTCTCTCAGAGCCAGTCAAGGCTGAATGTTGGACTTACCACAGATCAGTGTAAATAATGCTACGTTTAAGTTGTTTGGGGCTTTGCTGACAGACGCCGCAGAGTACAACGACCACAAATGACTCTTTTTGAAAGAAGAATGTCTCGCTGGCTTTGGCGCCATGTTTTTGAACTTGAATCAGGCACTTAATTCCTTTCCTTCAGAATGGATTTTGCAGAGATGATCCATGCACTGTTTCTCTTGTGAGTGGGAAAAAAGGAAGGGGAAAAAAAAAAAAAAAAAAGCCGGGCTGAAGCACTTGTTTAGATTCAAAGCCTATTGACTGGCTGACAAGCTTAAGCAACGAGGGCCTCACAGGGTGAGAGAGCGAGAGCAGATGCAAGAGATTGAGGAGGCACAGAGCGATAAAAAGGACACATAGTCCAGCTTTACTGTAATCTATGCTTTTAAAAGCCATCTCCATTCTGCCTCCAGAGTGGCTCAGTCACACAGACACTGAAAGGCTTTTACTGAGCTTTGCCAGCTCAGAGTGCTGAACCCCAGTATCTGATAGCCCTTTCCCCTTTCAGACACCCTCTCAAAGCCCTGAATGGCCACGGCTGCTTGCGTTAACGAACACAATACACCCCTCCTACATTTTGTATACCCACCTATATTGTGTGCATTCAGAGAAGGAGACAGAAGGTTTCTTGACGGTATCATACACGACGGTAACCTTCCAGGAATTTCAGGGGTCAAACACACCATCCCAATCTCACAGTATGTATTTATTTGGCATACATTTTGAAAAATAAAAGCATATAACAAACTTCCACTAAACTAAACTGAAAACTGAAAGCGATGACTAACACTGCCATATGTACACAAGCCTGAATCCATCAACCATTTTCAGGTTTGGGCTCGGAATGCTCAGAAGACTAAAGTTTTGTACCGGTTTCGATTATTAGGAACGCTTATAATATAAATCGAATGCTACAGATTATGATAATGTAGACTACTAATCATTAGTAGGGCTGTTGTCAAGGCCAGGACTAGCCAAGGTCAGGTCAAGATGGAGTCGTAAGGGGGTTGAAGCCAAATCAAAATCGAGTCCGAATGAAATCAAGACTGGGTCAAGTTAGAGTCTTTTACTGATCAAATTCTTTACAAGACCGAACATTGATTTCAACTTGATGGTTTCATTTATGTATTTGCCAATGATTAAGCTGTTTTCAAGAAGAAGGACTACTTGTCAAACTTTGTGCATGCAGAAAAAGATAACATGAACATCTATCCATTATCTATACCACATGTCCCTCAAGATCATGGGGAGCTTGAGCCAGTCCCAGCTTTCTTGCAGCGAGAGCAGAGGTACGCCACTCTATTGCAGGGCTAACATAGTGAGACAAACAACATCCACGTTCACACCTATGGGCAATTTCGAGTAACCGGTTGACCTAATCAGCATGTCTTTGGGCTGTGGTAGGAATACAGAACACCCAGAGGAAACCCACTCTGGCCCAGGAGAACATGCAAACGCCACACAGACAGGTCCAAGTCAGCTAGCAGGTTCGAACCCAGAACCTTCTTGCTGTGTGGCAACAGTTCTAACCACTGCACTTCCATCCCACCCACAACACAGCATTGTTTTTACAAACCTTCTCTCTAGACCACGACTATATTTAGCCAGACTAATGCCCATAATAAATGCCAATAATGTAACAACGAGTATGCCAACAATTCCAGGATAATACAGAAAACGTTTCGAGACTGAACTCGTGTTGAAGTCTTACAGCCCTATCATGAACTCCTGTTCAGAGGACATTTTCCACAGCTCTGCTATGTAATGGATAGTCTTTTTTTTCCTTTAGATAAATTAAAACGATCATCTGTTTTAATAATTCATGAGAAAACGAAGCAAAAAAGTCATATGTAATGAGAATACTTAATTTGTGCAAAATTGATACGGTGAAATTATATCATTATGCCCTTGGAAAAAAACATCATTAAAAAAAAAAACTTTTTCCTTCATCCAGCCACATTGCTAAGTTTGATGTTGTTGGAGGTACAATTTCCTAGTTAAAAGATCTATCTACAGACATGCCTGAACCTCCTGGTAGATGCAAATCAGTGTAAAATTCAGAATGCAAGAACATTGTCAGTCTTTACAAGAGTCCATGGACCACCAGCTCCAACGTATCAGTGATACACCACCACCATGTTACACTGTCTTTGATAGTTTTTCCTTACCCATGCCCAGGTTCTACTAAAACTAATGTTATCAAAGTTGCTGGGTGAATTTCAGGATTTTGCCAGATTAATGTTCAGTAGTACAATTTTTTCCCAGGGACTACAATTATGCTTCACAGCTTTATTTTTTTTTTATTTGCATGGGTATTATTTCTATGTCCTTAACATGACTATTGCATGTTACAACCATCTGTGTCTTTGAAACCTCTTTGTTTGCAAGTCACATACAAAGGACCTGCTCCTCATTACTTCCATAATGCCTTCGTTTAAAGGGGATTTAAGATGTGTATATATTCGCGTTTGGTCAAAGACAACAACAGAGTTTCTGGATAACTGCAATTTAAAAAATATTTAGTCAAGCATGACAATTTGTTTGCATTTAGGCTAAATAGTTTTAGGGGAGTCAATAAATGCGTTGCATATGTGAAGAGGTTTCTCTATTTTGTTCATTTCTGACACTTCACTTGGAAGGTGCCAATAATTATGTTGAAAATTCTTTATAATTACGTAGAAGGGTCGTTCTACAGATTTGGTGCCATTTCAGTAGGTTCAGTGTCCCAAGATGTAATGTTGCAACAACTTTTCATAACATTCATAAATCTACATTTGAACCGCATCATCTCAAATTATTACATGTTTTTAATAATTAGCAGAGAAAAAAAATTATAATGACATTTATTTCAACTTTTATATTTGTGTTTTTCCAAAGAATATGAAGAATTTTGCCTGTCCCCATTGTCCATCATACCAACAGCATGGTCAAATTTGAGTTAATAATGTTAAATAATAATAAACTTTTTTTTTTTTTTTTTTTTTTGCAAAATTAGGCACTGCTAACCCCTTCCCATGTATAATATATTTTCTTTGGAAAATATAATATATTTTCTCAGTCCCTGTGTTTAATTCAACCCCGTAACGAAACCACCACCACCCTCATTTAATAAAATAATGGTTTGATCCTGTGACATCATTTATGAGGAACTGGAATCATCAGAGTCTCTTGAACAGCACGGTGTGACAAGCGCTAAACTACTTTCTCAATTTTCATAAATATTTTATGTTTTTTATGAACATATAGGTTCCGTCAGGCTTAGGTGTTCAAAACTGTTAGGGGGAAAACACGTAGTTTAGAAGGTTTTATCAAACAGTAATTTTTATAGCTATAAGATAGAACAATATCTAAGCCAAAGAATGCTGTGTCATCCTGCTAGCTGCTAGCGTTAAGAATTAGCATCAGATTAAGGCAAAATCTTCAACCCCATCACATTCAAACAAATGGCACCGTTTCTGTAGAATCACCCAGAACAGTGTCTTGGGTTACATGGACACTTTAGCTCGTATATGCTTCTCTATATCAAACAAAGTTATTGCTTCATTTACAAAACATCACTGACTTATGAGGTGCTCTTTCACAGTTTAGTTTGTCATTTAGTTGTCATTTTCTGTTTCGTGTGCTTTTTAAAGAGATTTGTGGGCGTCAGCTGTAATGTGAATTTGCTAAGTAGTTTATGGGTGAGTTAGCATTCATCAATACATACCCAAGTATGAAGAAAACCAACATTTTGGCCTACCAAAAGTTTTACATAAAATTTTTTTTAAAACAGAGGTCCCCAAATCCCGGTCCGTGGATCATTTGGTACCGGAGTGCAAAGAAAAAATTTCGTGCTTAACATTATGGTTATTTTTCTTTCATTAGTCTTCCAGATCTTATTTTGAAAAGTGACTGTCTTCACCCTCACCTCACTACCGCATTTGACTCGGGCACATCAGCCACACAAGCTGACCCTTAAAAAAAATGAGCCAAAAATGAAATTCACTGGAGAGCTTTTTTAGGAATGAACGAGCAAACGGTGGGACAGCAGAAGGGCCAGAATGGGACTGCCGGCAGAAAGAAAGCTGGATTTAAATGAAAATACCAAGATTCCTACCCAAGTTACGGGTTCATCGCAACATGTGATACACAAGCTCCACACCTGCTATGCGAACCCCCCGCACCTCTACCCTCCTCCTTCCCATTTCGGCTATTCCCAACTAGGGGTCACCACAGCAGATCTTTTTGTCCGCACGTCCGATTTGGCAG
>JAOVYU010000004.1:6225096-6237768 GCA_025674565.1 Synodontis membranacea
AGTACTAACCAGGCCCGCCCCTGCTTAGCTTCCGAGAACAGGCGAGATCGGGCACCCCCAGGGCAGCATGGCTGCACCCCCATGCCTCTACCTGGTCCGCAGAAAAATTTTCATGCATGAAACCGGTCCGTGGTACAAGAAAGGTCGGGGACCGCTGTTTTAAAACATTTGACAAATGATACTCATTATCACTGTTCACGTTGCATAGCACTTCTTCTTTTATAAAGAGGTATAGATGTATCATAATGTACCCCAAAAAATTTGCTCTAAATGAGTCTAAAATGTGTGCTATATTATCTCTTGCTTAGTCAGATGAAGGAAAATTTCAGCAGTCCACTGAATCTGCAGACTTACTCAGTAATACAAGGCCATTTTATTGCATGTTCCCAGAACATTGCTATGACTTTGCTGTGTATCTTTTGCCATGATATATTGTGTAGCGTAGTTAATGTTATCTATGGGGAGACATGATATACGTCAGAACGATGTCAGGAAAAGAAACGTGTACATGGAAGCTGTGTGTGGGCCTGGAGTAATATTGCAGGCGCGAAAAACTCTGTTGTCGTTAGTGGGAGGCAGATAAGAGAGTCAGGCAGTCAGACCAAACACAGATGGTTAATTCGTTTTGTTCTCAAGGCTCCTTGGGAATCTTGTCCACATTTCAGTGTAATGTTGTCATAATAATGGGCAATTCTGTGAGGTTCATGTCCTGCACATCCAGTTATTTAGTGTAGTGCACTTTTTCCATGGGTGTTGTTGGTGGGTGTTGTCTGGTAATCATTGTTCATTGTTTTTCCTCTGTTCCAGCAGGTCCTGTTTTTCTCCTGGAGTTTTAGGCTGGAGTTGTCATGGTCTCGAACTTGAACATGTCTCTGCTCTGACTGTAAAAAAAATTCCTGCACAATGGTTCGAACGGAAATGTGACTTCCTTGGGGTGAAAGCGCTTTATTGCCCATCCTCCCTTCACTCACTTGAGTGTTGTATAAACCCTTAACGGTCCATTTTGTAGAGGCAAAGGAAGGACGTATGCCGAGACAATGTGGTCAAGGGGAACATGGGTAACGCCAGTGAGTGAATCACAGAGACTGCTGACACAGCAATGCCAAAGGCATAAAAAAGTTAACAGACTGAACAATATGTACATTTCTTAATGAAAGTGTCTTCATTATATTTTAGTTCGGCAGGTAGAGGATTTTTTTCACCTCAAACAACTTCTGCGAGTGTCCATTTTCACTGCACAAATTTCAACACTTACGCATACACTTGTGTGCAGAGCCTTGTAGGACAAAATGCAGGGCATGCTGTTATAGGACAATGTCCCACACCATGAGTTGTATTCCTATAACAGCGTGTCCTGGACACCACAGTGATTTGCCAACAATTATCTTTTTTTTTATTTATTAAGAAACAACACATTGTTCATTTTAGCCATTTATAGTTATGGAATTGAAGATGAACACATTATTCTGAATGAACAGATAATGTGTTCTAAACAGAAACAATTACACATATTTATGTGTTAAACTATATTAGATTTAAAAAAAAAAAAAATCTTGCCAGAAGGTAAAAACTGCAAAAGTGGGATGAAGAAAAAAAAGTCAAGTGCACATCTGTGGCTGATTGTCCTTGAATGCTGATTGTTGATTGTTTAAAAATACAGATGCTTGGAGCACTAAACAGATATAGACACTGCCCTAGCTGATATGTATTAAGGTGAACCTGAAAAAAAAGAATTCAAGGCAGTATTTTAAAGACATTTAAAGACATTTGTAAAAAAAAAAAAAATGAATTACTGACTTACTGAGTTAGTTACTTTTGCTCTTCTTTTTAGTATAGGTTAGCTGACTGTGTATAAATGATGCATTTAGACAGAGCGTCATCATGCATCATGCAGAGCAGATATCAATATGCATTGGGGAACCACCAAACGCCATCAATCAATGATGCGCCAGCATCTTTACAGGTCCATGCTATGTTCATTCACCTCTCAGTTGGATTCAAAGAAAAAGCACAGCCTTCCCTTAGTCGTACTCACTGATGGGGGGGGCTTTTTCTGTTTAGAGACACGTCTATTGTAGCGCTGGTGAATCAGTACCCCATTAGGAGGCCAGTCGCCATAATATGGCTTTGCAAGGGTCAGTCCAAAGGCCTGGTTATAATATCCCTGTAATGGCATGACCACACTTTTCCCACGATCCTACCATACACACCAATCCATTATGACTATGCTTTATCTCTCCACTGGCCTCTATCAAGGTTCAACTCCTTCACAAGCAAATGAAAAGGTTTACAAATTGCGCTGTCCATTGGAACGCTGGAGGAAGATGGCCGTGCTTTTCAGGCTGACCCCAAGGCAACAAATTACAACAGAAGCCTTCATAATGCTTACTGAAGTTTAGGTTTGGAAGGGTGTGAGGAGTTCTGCAGGAAAGACCTGGTCCTCATTACCTCCAAAAGATTCTTCTTTATAAGCAGGACAGTGAATGAATGAGGAGCCAGAGGTTCTCAACAAAGAACATTTGAAATGTATCAACTAAAAGATCTACATCAGTATTAGGGGTGGAATAGTACAAATGTACAGTATTTTTGAACGCGTGAAGGTGTCTGCTTAATGGGTTAGTACGCTGTTTTAATTTCCCAGGATCCAGTCATTGATGCAGACTTACACTCACTGTCCACTTTATTAAGAACACCTGTAAACCTGCATGTTTGTGAAATTTTCCAGTCAGCCAATCAAGTGGCAGCAGCACGATGCATAATGTTTTGTGAGCCGGTGCCCACCGCAGACTCAGAATCCAAATCTTAGCTGAGCAATGAAGCGCTTGACCTGTATCCACATGATTTCATGCATTGCACTTCTGAACATGATTGCGGATAATTCCATGAATGGACAGGTGTAATAAAGTTGATGCTTGAGCATGCATTCATCCATCCATTATCTACAATACTTCTCGTTCAAGCTCACAGGGAAGCTGTAGCCAATCTCAGTTGTCTTGGGGCAAGAGGCAGGGTACACCCTGGGAAGGGCTAACACTGAGACAATCAAACATTCACAGCTACAGGCAATTTAGAGTAGCCAGTCGACATTATCTGCATGTCTTTGGATTGTAGACGGAAACCCTTACAGGCACAGAGAGAACATGCAAACACCACACAGAATGTTGGAGGTCGGTTAGAAGCCAGACTTGAACCCAGAACCTTCTGGATGTGGAGCACCTGTGCTAACCACTGCACTACCATGGCACTCTGAATATACATTCCCTTTAGTAATTATGGCTGAGATGGTGCTCTTTGTAGTGCAGACCATTTTGCTCTTCTTTGAAAGACACGACTGACCAGAGCTCTAGACGGTTGAGAGCAGGTTGGACCAGAGCAGCTGTGATATATAAACCCTCCAGGTTATTGTGGCCATTTTGTGTTGTGCCAGAATATTGCCAATTTTGGCACCCGTGTCCAAAAAAATTCTACAACTCTGTTAGATGGAGTGGAGCATTCTGGGAGGCATCTGGTCAGTCCAAGGACGAAGCGTGAAGAGCAAAACAAAAGTGTGTTTGCCTGCTGCCCCTGTGTGGCACCAAACCACCCCTCCCACCCTACCTCCCTGCCTCTTAGCCACGGCAACAGCGTGGCATGCATAGCTAACATAGCTGATTGTGCACAGCCTTTTGTATAGGCCGCAGGCACTGTGAGGTGCAAAGCTTGGCACGCTACCCCATACATTTTTTGGAACAGACCCCATGTACATCAACGACGTGCATAATATGAAATGCATTCTCTGTGCTCGCAGGGTAAATTCATTTTAAACAGTTTACGCTGGTGAAACAATGCCTACCAGTCATGCCCATTATCTGACAATTTATCAGGAAGGCAAAAAAAACCTGGCAGAAGCTGGTGGTGACGGTCTGCTGAGAGAGAACTGACTCCTGGGAGACTTGGCAAGGCCTGCAAGCTTCCGAGAGCACAGATGCGTTTAAAGCCCAATTGTTAACCAATTGATTTGCATTGTTTAAATATATATATGTAAAAAAAGAGTCTATGGGTATAGGTTTTTTTTTTTTTTTTTTAAATGTGCAATACTGATTGCATTTAACCTTTATATATAAGCATCTTCTCTACTCTTCCTCGACTTAACTTTCTCTCTACTGCTCAGTGGTCA
Organism: Synodontis membranacea; assembly: GCA_025674565.1. Classification (NCBI taxonomy): domain Eukaryota; kingdom Metazoa; phylum Chordata; class Actinopteri; order Siluriformes; family Mochokidae; genus Synodontis; species Synodontis membranacea. Next base: position 6,229,253 of record JAOVYU010000004.1, read on the forward strand.
GATTTTATAAATGCATGTATAAAAATGACCCATTCTTTCTCACTTAAAGTATACATCAGTCAAACAAGGGATGTGTCATGTCCTCATTTTGGCCTCAGAACGCTGATTGAGGCACAAATAAAAGAAAGTATGCGTGAAGCAGGGATGAGTGGAGATGAATGGATGGACGGGACAAGAGGAGTGAGGGTTTTCATTCAGTGCTGTGCACTAAATGCGTCCCTGATGGAAGCCCAACAGCCTGTAGCAAAACAGCCATGTTATCTGAGGACACTGACCAGACTCAACCCCTGTCAACATCGAACGCACCATATGGCTCATACGGCATAGTACACACACACACACACACACACACACACACACACACACACACACACACACACACACACACACACACACACACACTCATTGCCAAATCCTGAAATTAGACATCTTCACACAATCTCAGCTTGAACACACTCACGCACATGGACATATTTGTCACACCACAAAACACCATAATGAGCCTCATAATCTGGTAGCTCAAACCAAACTTTAAACCATCACAAGCCAGATGAAAGCCCTCTCTGTGGTGGGTACAAACATCTTGTAATATATTCCCATTTTTTGGCACCAAAACCAGTGCAGAAGGCTTAGAGTTTCGATTGCACATCCAGTGCATTTCCTTGGACATGTATGCTTGTACCTCTGGATATGTACGCATTCAAGCACTTTAGGTCATCTCTTTATTTGTGCCCACGCAGTCCCGAGTCCACTTGTTCATCTCTGCGGCCCCCTGCTGTCTTTGCATCAGCTTCGCACATGACAAACTAATCCAATTCATGTGGCAGCAAGCCCCAAAATGTCTTGTCATGTCCAAACCAGCATCAGCATCAGCATCTTGTCATGTCCAAACCTAATCTAACTCATTTGCCTATTTCCAAACTTGATTCAAAGTAAGCTATTTATAAGGTGTTATTTAAAAAAAAAAAAAAAAAAAAAATCAGCAATACCTCCCGCCAACCTCCACACTGAGCGCTAATTTGCACAGCAGCTATGATTTTTAGACTGAGAGGGAAGTAAAAAAAAAATCGCTTGTGTGCGAACATGGTGCTTGGTGCAGAGTTCGACACATTGCCTCTTCAGCAGGAAAATGATAACACATCTCCCACAGTGTGATTGTTTACCAGTCCGTGCCATCTGTGCCCTCCTTAATGGACTGGCTAGCAGTGCTGAACACTGCAGTCCTGGATGAAATGGATGGATTTTCGTAATGATGTCTAGGGGTCCCTGTAAGACTCGGGGCAAGTGTTAGTGTTTACAGAAACAAGCCAATTTACTGGCAGGTGCTAGTTCTAGGGTAGTTAAGTTTTGGGTACCCCTCATACACTTATACAAGAATAATCTTATAATTAGATGAAGTGTATCGGGCTGAAGTGTATCAACACAATGGCGACTTGGCTCTTGAGATCTTTGAGCAAAGACAATACTGGAATTGAAAGGGCTAGAGCTAAAGTGGCTTCTGGAGAAGGCCTTAAATGCAGCTCAGTGTGACTGTCCCATTTGTTTGTCAGTCAGCCAGTAGTCCTTTCTCAGTATTTCCTCGTCCATCATATTCATTTCCCACTGAACGTCATTTTCCCAAGGATCCATAAAACCACATGTTATTTCTCAGTGGATTTTGATGTTTATAGTAACAAAATGACTGTGTCATGTGGAGGGCTGTGCCAAGTACCCAAGGCATTGCTTTACTCTAAAAAATGGTTAAAAAAAGAGTAAGAGAGAGAGAGAGAGAGAGAGAGAGAGAGAGATGGATGGATGTCTGAGGTATTTATCAGGAAATTACACGAAGACTGGTGGGAATTTCACCAGACCAAGACACGCATCTACTGTATGAAGCCAATCCTGGAGATTATCATAATTGGAGACAAAGGGAAAATGTCTGAAGTTGGAATCAGTCCCAACCAGATATTACGACCCCTGACTAATACAACAATAGCTGTCATAGTCACAGCTCCTCTCCGTGCTCCTTTTCAGATGTCAGAAACATGCACGGGCCTTTAAAGCAAACACCGCTCCGGGTTGTGTTTCATTTGTAAACGTGACGCGAAGACAGACTGCATATTGACCAAACTGTGAAATGCCTGTGGTAATACTGTTTGTGACACCAGGTTATGAAAAGGTCAGTGCAGTAGTTAAAGCCAGAGAAATTCATTCCAAACTGTTATTTATCTTAAAATAGAAAGAAAGAAAAAAAAAAAATCTGTTTGTTATCGGTACTGTTTTACATCAGCTATCTAAAAGTCCACTCTGAGGACAAATAAGGCTCTAAAGTCAGCTCGCCTTCGAAACAGTCCAATAGAAAGCAGAAGATCAGAAATATTTGGGGGTTTTTTTTTTTTTTTTTTTTTTTTTTTTTTTTTTTTTTTAGGCCAGTGCCTAACAAACACATGTCTCCGCTCTAAGGAAACCAGAGGATTTGAAGAACCATCTGTTGGCCAAAGCCTTCGGGAGGCAGACTAAGATGGACTTAGGATATTGATCTCTGCAGGTGGGATGGAAATGGCAGTGGCCCCTCTGCCCCTCTGCAAAGGAGGAACAGAGAGTAGCGGGGGATGATGATAAAAAGCAGAGTGGAGAAGCTAGGAGGTCAGCTAAAACTGTTGAAGGTGCCATTGCGAAAACCTCGTTAGCATCCATATTAACCAAGCCACAAGTCAGAACACGGCTTATGAAAGCTGAAACAAGACGTCGACTGAATCCCATCCCATTATAACTCGTAAATTCTTAAACCAACCACGTAATGATTGTTGTTTGAGTTCCAAAATTCTTTTTGTCAGTTTGTCAGTGATGCCGATTTCTGTCCACCGGTTGCCGTACGCATACATGTGTATATGCAGTAGATAACTTCACCGTCTTAATTTTATATATGTTTGGGTATATGTTTGAAGCAAAGGCGTTCGAGGGCAATACGAGGATGAGCTACTGCAGCACTAAGTTGACAAAACCTATAAAGACTACACCAACAGGAGCCAGAAGTGCTAGTTAGAGAGAGCACAAATCTAAAACGAAATCGTGAGGTAAATCTACGTGAATATAACAATGTCTAACACTTGCCTGGGACACTTGCCCCTCCCCACCAGCGGAGGTTGTGCTCTACTGAGCTGTAATGTGACCCCTGACCTGAATTCCCGCTTCCTTATTTTCACGTTTTCATATCTGTAAACTCCCAGAATCTGCTCAGTAGGTAATTGCGAAGTCTTGCCGATTTTGTGGTTGAATAAGTTGTGATACATTTTCTTCTCTGTTAGCCTTGAGTGTGTCTAGGGCAGAAGTATTCAAACTGTGAGTATTGTCTGGAGTTAAAGGGAGAGATGGAAAAATGACAACAACAACAAAAAAAGGACATTAGAGAAGTGATTTTTTTTTTTAAGGACTATGTCTAATATGTATCGTTTAAACAGGCAAACATTCTCCCAAAAAAAAAAAAAAAAAAAAAAAACAAGAAGTGAGGCTCATGGGGAAAAAAAAAAAAGTTTGAATCCATCTGGTCTAGAGCCTTTGTCTGTTCATCGGACTGCTCTTTAGACTATCCTCTGGTTCTGTTGTTTGATGCCTGAGTGTGTTTTTGACCCTAGCCTGCTCTGCTGGCTTTTTTTTTTTTTTGCTGGTTTTTGGATTGTATATTGGTATTGTCAATACAGCCTTCCGGCATCTGGATCCTAAATCCTCTCAAGGACAACTTCTGAGAGCTCATGCTCAACAGCAACAGCATGTTTCTGCCTCCATCGAGACAGCAATGCACCTTCCTTAACTCCGGAGGCAGATGCAGAGTCACAGAGTGCAGGAAATTAACCTGGAAGTCAATGAGTCCAAGCGTTCCTTGCCCTACCTGAAAAATCTAATGGGTCCCCAGGTAAATGCACATGGTTCCCAATGCACTACTCTATCCTCTTCATCCGCTCTCCGTAACGCTATTCCTGACACGTCTTCATGTTGCTTCATATATCAGATTAATTTGTCCTTGAAATGACGGAGCTCCATTTTTCCACTCATCCTCACCACTTACATTTTTTTTTTTCTTTTCACATAATGGATCATAGGAATACTTTCTCCAACTGGTACATTTTCATTTTTCACCCCCCCCCTCCATCCTTGTTCTGTCCAATCCTAAAGTAATAGGAGGCAAGGAAAGGAAAAAAGGAAAAGGAAAATAATGCTCTTCTCCAGAAGATTACAGCGGCATAAATAAAGTCTGTTTTTCCGAATAATTTCAGTCATATTAAGCCACTAAAATTTTACTCAGAGCCATGGAAGTCATTTACTTTGGATGAAAGAGGCCAAATGTTGACGATCTTTTGAAGGATGGACATATGCGTTATATTATCAAGAGCAAGTAACTTGTTTGAATGCAAAAAAGATTGTCATGCAGTTAAAATGATGGAAGCTTGTAGAAATAAAACATAATGTGGTCAACCTCATTTATTAGAAAAAAAAAAATTGCTAGAGGGATTGGTTGATGCACAAAACAGTTTTTTTATGGTTTGCCATATTGTAATATATTGTACAAATAAATAAATAAATAAATAAATAAATGCAATAAGCATGTTCATTTTATTCTATTTTCAACACTGATCTCATGCTGCAAGTATGCGATGGAAATAATATTGCATAAACATTGATCTTGCCAGGTTTTGTCCAATGGGACTTATTTTCCAGCAATTTAACAGACTGCACATTGTTATTGATTTATTGTTGGTGGCAAGATGGATGGTTTGCAGTTTCAAAACCATCTATAATTATGGGAATGGTGTGTTCGGTTCAGGATGTTCTCAGCTGTCTTGTGGTTTCGTTGGTTATGAAGGATGACATGTTAAACGCTTGATGTACATCAGGCCACCAAAGAAGGGGACATCTGTGACTGTCCAAGCATTGTCCATTTTTTATACTGCCTTTATTTAGGATATAATACCAGTATTAGAGTGCTGCGCAATTTCATGGCCTTTTAAAACTAATTTTATTCGTAATTTTCTGAAACAGTACATAGGGTTAGTCTTTAAAGTAACTGCCATTAGATCCTATGACTTTCTGCCATTTGTCTGGCGAAGGAAGGATTCTGGTTTTGAGAAAATTAATTCATCCATGCAATTTCGTACATCCTCAATTTTTAAAAAAAAATGTTGGTCAGAGAGTGTATTTTGCAGTGACCTAAACATGTGGAAATCCAATGGCACTCTGTCCTTCGATTAGGCTGGATGCGGTGAACTTCCCATCCAAGGCTTAAAATCCATTGCATTGTATTTCATTGCTTTTGCTGCATGTGGTCTTGCATATCATGAAGGAGGATTTTCTTTTGTGAATGACTGCTGGATGACTGCTGCATATTTCATTGAATTGTTTCACTTAATTTGATCGCCTGGTCACTGTAACGACCAGTCATCCTGTTTCTCCAGGATGGAGCAGCTCGTAATAAAAGTGTAAAGCGTCTGCAATGCAGGTGGTAATGCGTTCAGCGATATTTCGCTCTGAAAGTGCATGTGGAACCAAGTACCAACTTTCTGAATCTTTCCCATTGCCTTCAGATTCCTTAGAACAGTCGAATGATCGATATTCAAACATCTTGCCTTCTCTCAGGTTGATTGTGACGCATCTTTATCCGATGGTTTCTGCAGCTCCTCGTCTTCCTTTTCCTTTGGTCTACCAATACATGGCTTATCGTCTAGCTCAGAATTCACCTTTTCGAAAACAGTGAACCAGATCTTGGCCACAGAAATGCTGATTGCAATGTTGCCATAAACTTTGCAAATTTCCTTTGAGGTTTTTTTCTACTATTGGATAAGAATGTAAAACAATGATGAATATGAATCTTGCTGGGCTCCTTGCTCGACTGATAAACTACCTATTATGATAAGTTGATAAATAACCATAATACGACATGATAAGTAATCTTTGCTTTTATCACTAGGGTAAAGATGGGATGTTTTGGTTACAGGAGCATAATTAACTCCTGGGTGGCATCACATTACCATTTTTTCCCTTTTGCTATTTTTATTAAAGAACACGTTTTTGTCCATTTATAGTTACAGTTAGAGCAGCTTCGAAAAGTCACTTCCTTACTTTCCCGTGGCATTTATAAGAAAAAAAAAATGCAGCTTTTTTACTGAAAAACTACAAAGTCCTCCTTCATGAAGACTTTCCCGTGGCAGAAATCATTACAGCTTTGCCACTGACACTAGAGATCCCTGTTAATGTTAACATTAAATAAACATCTCTTTAAATAAAGCTTCACCATTATGTCTTTCGTTTGTTAATAGAAGCAAATTTTCCTTACTAAAGCCTTCTAAGGTTAAGAGATCATCCGCCATACAAGTCCTTTGAAGCAGTTCTTACAGCAAAAATTATAAGGTATTAGAATGAGTGCTTAAATATAATTTGTGTGTGTGTGTGTGTGTGTGTGTGTGTGTGTGTGTGTGTTATATGTAATAAAATATGTTCAAATATATGATTTGAATCTGGAACTACTGTCAGAACTTTTTTTTTTTTTTTAGAGAGAATTAATCAACACCCTCTCCAGCAGTGTGGTATAAAAACATGATATTATTTTGGATGATATTTGAGTTATATTTTAAGGTGATATTTATATTTTGAATTCTGCAAAAATGAAAGACAGTTTAAAGATGCAAAAAAAAACAAAAAACTTTTTTGCCGGATGTTTAAAGGACCACCAGAGTGGCCCAGAAAACATAACTCTTGTGGTTGTATACAGTATGTCAGACTTAACATGGACCATGAAAGGACATACATTTAGGGCTGAAATCAATCAAGACCAGGACAAGCTTAAAAGGGACCAATAAGGGACAAATAATTAACGTCGACGGATGTCTCTCATTAGTGATGCTCAGTGACATCTAGCAGTCGCTTCCTCTTTCCGTATTTGGTCGGTGATCTGGTTTCAAGTTCACTGCTCATGTTAAATCATTATCACATTCACCTGTTTTTAGTTTCCGGTCTCTGTAATGTCAACTGCAGTCATGTGTTTTGTTTCTCAGAGTCACAGTCACAACACATTGTTTACTTCCTGTATTCTGTCTCCTGTATGGAGGGTACCCTGTTTTTTTTTTTTTTTTTTTTTTTTTAAACAGGCATTATGCTGCTTATGCACTTTGCATACTCTGCTTATCCTCTACATTGTAACCTCTGACCTTGACCCTAATCCCAGGATTACTCAAGATTTAGGCAAGAAAAAAAACCTCCTTACTGGCAAGTGTTAAAATGATAAGCGGTGCTCAACCTTGGGTGAAGTACTGTATAGTTTCGCATTCTAATATATCGATATCTTCAAATTCACTTTACCAAGGATTTGATGGGGATGAATTTGGTATATTAGAGGATTGAAAAATGCAAATCACCATTCCACTGTGGCGCTTTTTTTGTTCCCCAAGGTACTCATAATATAGATTTACCCTCAAAATGGTCCTTAAGGTTCAGGTATGCACTTAAATAAGTTTTAGAACTATATCCCATAGGTACAAAAGAAGTACCCTTGACAGTTCCAGCCCAGTGACAAGGATTTGTACCTTAGAAGGTACACTTTATCCCCCTTTTCTTCTGTAAGTGTCAGTCTGCTACTAAATTGCCAAGTTCTCATCCAGTCACTGTCTATTTTACAGGTCGTCCACAAGCTAAGACACCAGACCTTAAGACACCAGTAAACATCTAACATTATTATTGTTTCATTCATACTTTGCTGTTACTGTTATCAGTACTCCACTTACCCCAAGCTCCAAGTCTTCACACCTCCATCATTTCTACAAATATCTCACATGTTTCTATTAAACTCATGAACATCCTGCAACCTGTGTATTACTGCCAACTCCATGCTCCAGAATCCAAGTGAATCAACACATAATTTAAATGGTGTCTGCATTGTTACCCTTGCAAAAAGTCATTTACGCATACCAAAAATCTATTCAAGTTTACTACAAAAATTTACAGTTTACTACAGAAATGTCCCAATGTATACTTGAAAGCAGAACAGTTTCCCTTAATATACTTGAAGTACACTAGTTTACTGTTCATTCATTATACTGTCATTTCTGCATGGAATGAACAGTTTCAAAAAGGTTTCTACACAGTTCTATAAAAGTTTCAGTGACCTTGTATATATATAGTGAACCTTTTTTGCTTCCATATACTGTAGAATATTTTCCTTTCTTCTTTAAATTCTGTAAAGAACTATGCCCAGTTCCCTATATGTTCCACATAGAACCTTTTGAATGCTGTAAAGATCCCTGTTCTCTCTTATCCATATGAATTAGATATAATGTATATACTCCATTATACCATATATACTCCATTATATACTCCACTATACTCAACTCTATACTCCATTCTATACTCCACTCTATACTCCATTCTATACTTCACTATACTCCACACTATACTACACTACACTATTCTCCACTCTATACTGCACCCCACTCTATACTTCACTATATTCCACTCTATACTACTCTATACTCTACCTTATACTACATTAT
>JAOVYU010000004.1:6265798-6276661 GCA_025674565.1 Synodontis membranacea
TATGTGTGTGTGTGTGTGTGTGTGTGTGTGTGTGTATATATACATATACATACTGTTTTTTTAGTTGGGTCTGGCAAAAAAATTTAAAAAAATTTATTTATTTATTTATCTATCTATCTATCTATCTATCTATCTATCTATCTATCTATCTATCTAAATAAAGAAAGAAAGAAAGAAAGAAAGAAAGAAATAAAAGTAAAACATAAATACGGCAAATATGCTTCACTCAGTCCTTAAGGCTAAATTGGTCAAAGTCCCGCCGGAAAACACCAGAAAATAGCCCCTTTTAGTTTTTGAGTAAATGCTAAACCATTTACTCAAACATCTCTGGAAAAGCACTGAAATTTTCACCATTTCAACATGATTTTAACATTTCCAACACTGTGTGCAGTGTGGATACTCCAGCCTCCAAGTGTAGAGGTCTAGGAACACTGGAAAGACTTTTATGTGTTTGGTATACATTCCTTATGTCTTTCGCCCTCATTCGTTCAAGGATGTTTTGATAATTACCTATTAAAAAAAATAAGTACATTACTAGAAAAAAATCAAGACGAATAAAGTAGGAATGTGTTCAGTAGCTTAGGAGGCCAAAAACAAAGCCAGCAGGTGACAAAGTCCCATCTAAAACCCAGATTTGCTAATCTGGTAAAGACCGTTCCCAGTCATGCGGACTCCACAAACACACCTTTTTCCATTCAGTGGGTTAATTATTTTGCCATTCATGAGCCTTGAGGTCAGATGTTAGATCTGATACTAAGTTTAAACTCCCAAGTGTTTGTATAGAGATTCGCAAGTTCAAATCCCAGTGATGTCATAATCATCCACGGCCAAGAGTCCCAGTGTATAATCAGCCCTTCCTGTGAGAAGGATGGCCAGAGCAAGGCTTGGGTAAGTACTTCCTCAGCAGCTCAGGACTGTTAATCAGAAGGTTGAGAGTTTATATCCCAGCTGTCACTAAGCTACCAGCATTGAGTAGTTCAGCCTTTCTTAAAGGCATATCATGGTTGACCCTGTGCTCTTACCTCTTACGCTTCCTTTGAGCTGAGATATGGGGGAAAAAAACTATATACAAGGCTGTCGATATGGACGGTACATTGAATCTGAGGCATTTGATAAATATCAAGAATTTGATGGAGCAAGGGGCAAAACAAGTGGCACATGCAATTAATTATCTGTCTGGGAAGCTTTCAGGTTCATATAAGATCTCGTCATTTTCAGCCTCTCCATTAAAAAACACAAATCTAGCAATATTTGAAACATACAGTTAAAACAAAACCCTATCCAAATACTGTACAGTATATCAAAACACTCACTTTTAGTAAAAAAAAAAAAAAAAATTGAGACAAACAGACATTCAAGAAACTGGATTCATGCATATTACAAGACTGCAAATATTAAACCAATCCACAGTTTATGTTCTATTGCTCCTCGCTTTCATGTGATTTTCAAGAGTATCTTTGCATACTGTACACATTCTCATCATTCTGGGATAACGTTATATCATCCTCTAGCTCTATACGTTTACATTTAAGTCATTTGGCAGATGCCCTTATCCAGAGCGACTTACATATAATCACATTTTTATACAACTGAGCAGTTGTGGCTAAGGGCCTTGCTTAAGGGCCCAGCAGTGACAGTCATGGTAAGGCTGGGATTTGAACTCACGACCTTCCGATCAATAGTCCAGTGTCTTAACCACTGAGCTATACCTCGTCTACTGTTGTGCTTTCCTGGCCAAGTGAATATTTTAGACATTAGGCAAAGACCAAAAAAAAAACCCACCAAAAAGACATGACATGAGAAATGTAGTAAGCCTAGTTAGAAATTAACATACAGACATGTGATGTATGGTTGATTCTGTGGCTGGGAACAGGCAGAATGTCGTACAGAGAAGAATGCTGTTACACACACACACAAAAAAAAACCTTTTTGTTCTAAAAAGTGTGACGTGCAGATGCTGGGTACCAGTGCGTATCGTTTTATTTCAAGCACTGGATCTTATTCATATGAGATATTCAAATTCGTCATACTACAGTATACGTAACGCAACACCTTCTGCAGCGTGGCCATAAGAACGATAAATAAAATATGTCTGGCTATATTCTAACTCGACACTTTCATTACACAGTCAACTGAACATTACTGTGGATTTGCTTCTCACAGCCGTTCCTCAGCATCTTATCTTTCCAAAAATGTTGCTTTCCTAATTATTAATACAAGTTCTAGTGTTTAGTACACAGATTCCGATGAAGGTTTTAATAATACAATCAAAACTGCACATATTGCAGAGCCTTGGAGTGAAGCTCGGAGCCACTGAGTTAATGAATCAGAAAGGAGTTAACTTGCATGATAAATGCTATCAAATGGTAAAAGAATTCCAACAATATCCAGCCAAAATCTCCCACCCCTGACCCAGTACAAAGTCTCTAGCAGAAACATCTGGATATTAGTGACAGCTGTGTTGGGGCTGAATGGAAACTCTGCTAGAAGATATCCAGGATCAAGGTCTTGCCCTGTTTCTCCATCAGTTTTTATCAAGGTTCCCGAACTCCAGAGTTAGCAGGTCACGGCGCTCTACAGATTCATGTGTTCCTGCTTGAACGCAGCTGTCTTAGCTAAAGATTAATAGGGCTTCATAATAAGCACTTGAGTTGAATCAGGTGCACTTAAGTGGGAAAAACACTCGTTTTTTGGACACATTTGAGGCAACCTGACCCTGGGGGGGAGGAAAAAAAAAATACATCCGAAAGACGAAGCACAGTACTGCTTTTGTTCTGTTTATATTAATTTTGAGGTTAATGTCTTTGCATACCTTTTCATACTGATAAATAGTGTTAAACTGCTGCTTTGGAGGCCAGGTCACTGATAACTTTTAATCTATGTTGTGTTTCACAGCGTCTTATTGCACACGTCACACTTCGAGGGTTACTTTTATGAATGTAGTAGAAACGTACTAAAGCAAATATGTTAACGTTACCTCCTAACAATCTGTTTTCAGTATATGCATTAATAAAAACGCAGAAAATACTTTACATTGGTAATGACATGGAAACTAATGCATTATCCTATGCATGTATTTTAGAACTTTAAAAACAATTGAGATCATTTTCAACAATTGAGATAAATTTAATCATCGCTAACGAATAATAAATTCACATTTACCATTTAAGAACCTTCATTAGTAAGAAAATTGGCTAAATCTTTGATTCAAAGAAGCCTCCACTAAAGCAGTTACATAACAAGTTATAACAGCAGAGCAAATTCAAGGCATTCTTTCTTCAAGGGACATTAAATACTGCTCAGTAAGTTCATTCCAAAGCTCCTGGAGCATTGTTCACAGATATGATACTCTAGCTGGCTGCTTCACCTTGAGATTTCTCTCCAGTTCATCCCAAACTAGCAATACTGGGTTCAAGTCCGGTGGCCAGGCCATGAGTTTCAGCTTGTCTGTGCATTCTTTCATTTTTAAATAGTTCAGACACAGCCTGTTGCATATATCTGATATTAAGGGGAAAAATGAAAAGTAGTAAAAACATGTGGTGTGCAAAATAATCTGGATTCATTTTGCACGCCATAATTATCAAAATCTGGATTGGTCCATCCAACCCTCTCGGACATACGAACTTCACCTGTTCAGTGAATGTGTGAAGGTTTCACGCGAACAGAGTTTTACAGTATGGATCACTTGGATCACAAAAGCCTTTTCCAAGTTCATATGCTTTGGCTATTAATCTCTCCTCGATCTCGTGCTTTCCTCATGAAGTCATGCCCTGCTGTGCCCCGCTGACACGTTTACCTCCCTCTGCTACTCTCTGAGTGGCGACATAATGCATTAACCACATCTCGTTGCTGCGTTCATTTGAAAAGTAAAACAGAGGTGACCGCAGTCAGAGGAGGGATGTGGTGTTCATCATGTCTTGAGTTCTGTCTGATTGAACGCAGTACTGGAGCAGAAGGTCGCCTTGAGAATACTGCGGATATTATGGGTCAGAGGTTGCGCAGCATGTGTGCAGAGGATAAAGTTACTGTAGGAAGAGCGACAGAGCTCGCTAACCTGAATCCAGCGGGTATGGGCCCGAGTTCAGCTGATGGCAGAGCAGATATACTACGTGGATGTCACATCGGTTTGTCTTGGGGAGCTTACTGCCGCTAATCTGAAACACCTGATGCTCCAGAAGACAGCACACACACACACTCACATACACACACAGAAATGAAAACTCTAATTCAGTTATACGCTCAGGGGGGAAAAATGTGGCTCGACAGAACTACTCTGTGTTGTCTTTCTTTTTTGTTTTACACAAATGCTAGTCTTAATTTTGTGTGACAAGGAGGTGCAGCAGGCCCCTGATCAATCCTGAGCTCAAATTACTGCCTGTGTATAGTTTTTACAAGCTCTTCCCATGTTCCTATGGGTTTTCCCTGGTTTCCAGGGAACTATGCAGACTATGCTGATCAGTAGATTCCCCCAGGTATGAATAAGTGTATGAGTTTGCATGTGTACGGTACCCTGCACCGGACTGGAGTCCCATCCAGGGTGTGTTTCCGTTTTGTTCTTAGGGTTCCTGATCAGGATGAAGCAAGGTTTCTGAAGATGAACGAATCAATGAATGGGGATTTTCTTTATATAAACCTAATAGTGTACAAAAAAAGGAGGATCTTTAGATAAACATTCATTCTTAAAAAGCTTCCTGTTTATTTAATCATGTGTTCTCGAAAAGTAAGCACCAAATACAGTGGCTTCAGAAATTATTCAGATCCCCTTCATTCTTTCACATTGTTTTATGTAGCAACCTGATGCTACAATTGTTTCAATTATTTGTTTTTCGGACTAATCTACACTCAGTACCCTATAATGACGAAGTGAAAACAGAATATTAGACAATTTGTAAATTTAGTATAAAGAAAAAACTGAAATATCATAAAAATAAATATACATAAATATTCAGACCCTTTACTCAGTACGTAGTCGAAGCACCCTTGGCAGCAATTGCAGGGTCAGATCTTTTTGGGTATGATGCAACAAGCTTTGCACACCTGGATTGGAGGATTTTCAGCCATTCTTCATTGCAAATCCTCTCAAGCTCAGTCAGGTTGGATGGGGACCGTCGGTGAAAAGCCATTTTCAGGTCTCTCCAGAGATGTTCGATAGGGTTGTATGTCCGATAGTGATGTAAGTCAGGGCTCTGGCTGGCCCACCATAGGACATTCACAGAGTTGTCCCTAAGATACTCCTGTGTTGTCTTCAATGTGTGCATAGGGTCATTGTCATGTTGGAAGGTGAATCTTCGGCTCAGGACCTCGGATGAACCTTCAACCCAGTCTGAGGTCCTGAGCGCTGTGGAACAGGTTTTCACTGAGGATATCTCTGTACTCTTACTCCATTAAGCTTTCCCTCAACCCTGACCAGTCTCCCAGTCACTGCTGATTAAAAGCACCCCCACAGCATGATGCTGCCACCACCAGGCTTCACTGTTGGGATGGTTTTGGGCAGGTGATGAGCAGTTCCCGATTTCTTCATTTACCACATTTAGAATTGAGGCCAAACAGTTGGGTTCATCAATCTTGGTTATAGAGAATCACTCACTGTCCTTTTGGTGCTTTTTTGCGAACTCCAAGCGGGCTTTAGTTTGTTTTGCACTGAGGAGAGGCTTCCATCTAGCAACTTTGCCATAAAGCCCATATCGGTGAAGGGTCGCAATGATGGTTTCCCTTCTGGATCTTAGTCCCATCTCCGCACAGGATCTCTGGAGCTCAGTCAGAGTGACTATCGGGTTCTTAGAAGAGAGAAACATCAAAAACAAAGATCAAGAGAAATAGGAGGCATCTGAGCTAAATTTCACGTGTTGTTTCAAATGGTCTGAATACTTATGTAAATGCATTATTTCAGTTTTTTTTTATTTTTAATAAATTTAGAAAAATGTCTAAAATTCTGTTTTCACTCTGGCATTATAGGGTCAAATGTGCAGATTGTAGCTACATAACAAAACTGGGAAAAAAGAAGGGGGTCTGATTACTTTCTGAAGCCACTTTAAGTACATCATTTTGTACTCAAAATAGTTCATGATACATGCTCTGTACTATATAAAAATCAGGCATGAAAATCAAGCTTTAGACTAAAGCATGAAATAGCAGTAGTATCTCCTGTGAAATTGGAACAAAATCAATACTTTCGTCTTCGTGCGTGTAAATTATTCGTATGATTTGATATGTTCGTTCATTTTCTCTCTCAAAAGCAACTCACTATTAAGGCAAAGTCTTAAAAGGGTTTTTAATTATAGACCCAGTAATTATTCTCACAGGGTTCCAGAAATACCACCACTAACAATTGAGTGACCACTGTGTCGTGCAAATTCATATAAATAGCAAGCGTTTAATAAGCTGTTTGAAAACTTTGTACTTAATATGAAGTGAAATGCCTAGTCCTTAACCATCTTCAGACATTCGTTTATTATATAATTTATTACACCATAGCACTGTTGGCTGCTCAAATCTTTCTTTTTTCTTGGATTTTCCCCAGTTTTCTCCCTTATGTTGCTGTATCCAATTCCCACCCATCAGACGAAGAACTCTCCCCGTCACACGACACCACCAACCAGGTGGGTGAAGGCTACCTTGGGCAATGTGCTTCCTCCTTTCCGTCTTTAAAGACTGCTGCACTAGTGGAGTAACGCACTCGGAGGACAGTAATTGACAGGGAAGAGAGAGAGAGAGAGAGAGAGTACGCCACCCCTACTTCAGGGCACAGGCCAATTTTGCTCTCTAGCGCTCCCTAGCCATTTATGGCTATGGCATCACAGGGATTCAAACTGAAATTGAAATCTCCCAGTGATAGGGCGAACACGTTTCTGCTTCTGCCTTTGAATGCTCAAATCTGGCAGAAGGTGATTAATTTCCTATAACAGCATCCCTGACTATAGTGCAGGTTGCAAGACAAATCGCAGGTATTCATCTCCAAGGCCCACTATGTAAGACTCAGGTGATAGACCATCTCAAAGCCTCTCCCACCTGAGTGCCCCTCTCTTACCCCTCCCTTTCCAAGAATGTATTAGAACATACGGTGGCTGTCAGGTGCCCATAGCGTACTTCCAATTATTTACATTCACACTCCCTTGCTTCTTCAGTGCCAAATCAAAAACATCATCCTCCATTTTTCAAATGTGGATTCTCAAACTTGTCAGCCAGCACCAACAAACAACTCTTTCTTTTTCTTTGTCCTTCTTTCATTTGCTTTGCCTTCTTTCCGGTGCTTCCTTCTGGATTCATGCTGCCACTTGTGAAAACACAAAATGTGGAAGGTGCTCTATAGGGGTTTGTCCTTTCTGGGCTATTGTAGCGGCACAGCGTGGCAGCTCCGCAGATATAAAGGGCTTATTCTAAACTTATGAAAACACAACAACTTGTAGTTTTAGGTAATTATTCACTAATGGAAACGTTCTTATGAAATTCTAAATTCTATTGCTGCTTATAGATTCCCCTACATAGAGGACCTTTAATATGTTATCATTTCTTTAGTAGCAGCTCACACAGGAACTTGATCCATGTGGGTGGATAAAAACGTTTGTAATCATCGATACGGTTTCCTGTAAGAAGACGTTTATTTTATTTTCGTGGAAAAAGTCTCTGGTGTCAGTGTGCTGTAACATTCAAAGGTAAAGTTAACAAAATGTTTGTAAGTTTCCCACTGTGGAAATATATTCAGGAGAAGAGGCTTTGCACTTTGTGGTTTCTCTGTAACGTCTTATTAACATGTAGAGAAAGAAAAAAAAAAAAAAAGAGAGAGGATGTTCCAGCGTTTCAAAAACATCTGTACCGTGCAAAAACTAAAATACTTTGGGATGCCTGGTTTTAGGAAAATTAGCAACTTTGGAGTGGTAAAAGTAACTCCACTTTGCTTCACCGCCACTGCACGGAGTTTCCACCTTTATTCAGCTACTATGATTTATTCAGTAAAAACCGTGAAACTAGGAAAATTTGAAATTTATTGGTATTAGGAGGATAACCCCTTGAGATGAAACATCTCGTTTTCGAGGGGGTCCTCAAAAGGAGGCGTAAGTTCCGAGAGAGAGGAATTTAAGTCTCAACTTGTCTATGAGTCCTGAAAGGTGTTTTTTTTTTTTTTTTTTTTTTTTTTTTTAAATCCCAGAAGATTTTATCCCAAAGGAGGTATGTTAAACTCCTCACCACACACCTTCTTCCACACTTTCCTCTCCACTAGATGGGGCCATCGCAACATGAAGAACATTTCCTGCTCCTGAATGTAGGAAGAACAAGATCATTATTAGGTGTAAACATTTTTAAATATATTATGAAACACTATAGGACATTACATGATGAATTCTGTGAAATTAATCTGTGAATGTTATGAAAAAATATGGAGAGAAATAAATCTGAGTATGCTAACGTTTGTTTGTTTGTTTGTTTGTTCGTTTGTTCATTTGTTATTTTAGTTTTTTTTTTTTTTAAAAGGTTGGGCCAAGAATTAATGTTTTCAAGCTATTATCACAATTCTCAAAATGAATAGATTGAATTGACTTCATATTAATAGGGTGCATGTTATGGGAGGAGCTTAATAATAATCATTTTTTCCCCCTACGTATTAGAATTTAGATTTTAATCAGCCTTTTTAAAAAGGAACTTTCATTCAATTTCAATTTGTTACAGTTAGATTATTCATATGTCACATTCATATTTCTTAAAATCAACATAGTGAATCAGCGTACTGTTACACTATATGGATTGTCATTTGTGAGAATATACTACTATTTAACTTTGTGTTTTTTTTGGGGGGGGGGGGTTGTTTTGTTTTTTTAACTGCCTCGGAATCGAGCATTAGAGTAGAAATATTTCCATTAGCAAATCATCAGTTTCCCCCTAATTACTCATTTTACACATTACATTCACATAACAAAGGATTGCTTAGATGCTACATATAATAATTCATTAGAAAGTGTGCAAACTGTGTAAGCTATTTTAGCATCTGCATTTTAACTGAATCACATGAGTAGCAGTGGGGGGGGGGGATTGGTTTTTTTTTCCCACAAACACCTGGTGGTTACCTTAAAACCACTTTATTTTGCTTTCACACTCCGGTTTCTACCATGGCTGCCTTGACTGGAGGCCATGGATTAAGTATGACATTCCTGTGGCATGGACTCATGTTACAAAACTCTTTCCCACATCGTATAACTTGTGGCCTCCATCCATTAATTCATGGCCACGCCTTATTAAGAAATAACCACCATGTCACCTGAGCAGCTGTTTCATTAGGCTGAGCATGCAATTTACAACTGCTCCATTTTACAACTGTTCATTTACCATTTCTTTCTTTCTTTCTTTCTTTCTTTCTTTCTTTCTTTCTTTCTTTCTTATTTTTTCTTTTACAGTAAATTGCTTTGCAATTTTGATTTCTGCTACCTTACCCTGGGCCAGATTAGTAGTGCCTATCAACTTTATAACCCTTGTCCCTATATGCCTCAATATGTTAAACTAATGCCATATTAAGTTTAACAACTTATTAAAAGTGATCACCTTGTCCCATGAGAAGCTCCGTATACAATTGTGCAACCAAATATTGCAATTTTCAGTCTTGCATTTTAGAAGGGCATGGAATGATAAAGCAAATGGCCTGTTATAATTAATCAGGCTGAAGTAACCGGTCTTTTGAAAGGTTTTAAGAGAAGATTTGCTTTCTGTAGTTTATCAAAATCATACAAAATCCCCTTTTCTAATGATTTCTGCCTATTTACCTAAAGGTTTTCGGTATTCTTCAAGGGAAACATAGCACAAAAAATATTTATTTTGTGATGGCATCTGTATATCTCTCTATATTGGTCTATTTCCCTATAATGAAATTTCCAGGTGTTCTGAGCCAGCCACCAGCTGCCAAAACACGCAGCGAGCCTGTCAAACTGGTACACCATCACCATCTTTGCCAGTTTTTAAGTTATATTTGACTAACGTCTCAGATTTCCTGATTGCCTTGTTCTTGTGACATTTTCCTAAAAGCAGCTTTGTACAATTCTTTGTGCAGTAATTCAGAAACTGTTTCCCGAAGCTGGCAATGACGGTGATGGTCTACCAGTTTAACCAACATTGTGTGTGTCTTGGCAGCTGGGAGCTATTCAGAGCAAGCTGGATCTCTCAGAAGGCAACGGTATAATATATATATATAATATATACTTTTAAAAAAATTATTCATATATAATATTATAATAATAAAATCACTCTTCCTTTAAAGTTTTGTTGTTGTTGCTTTCTGATGCCCTTAGGGAATTCCTTCTTCCCTTAATTACTTTCTCTCCTGTAACAATGTAGAGCCAAAAAAGCAAAAATGATGGTTTCGGGTAAAGCTATCTTATTGGCTACACTCTCAGAATAAAGGAAATGAAACTGTACCACTCCTTGTCATTGTGATGATACCCTTACGCATAACCTTTATTTTTATTTTTTTCCTTTTACCTGCTAGTGTACCTTTCAAGCTTTAAAGCTTTTAAATGTGGTATAACTATGTACCTTAAATTATATAAGTATGCATATAGGGAACACTATATCCATAAATGAAAGATACATGTTAAATGTGCATGCACCATCCAGGGTACAAACCCAGTTACAAGGAAAGCTACAGTTTAGTATTCTTTTTTTTTAGTATATTTTTCAGGCCCAGTTACATTTATGTTTGCACTGACATAGTCATTTAACTTGCGATTTTGCAGTTATTTGTGAACTACTATCTCACTGATACCCTCATAAAGGAATATACACACACACACTGACATACACATGCAAACACATGCACACACATAGAGACTTGAATGTATACCTTTTGTTCTAATGGATGTACTCAACCAATTTACATATGCA
>JAOVYU010000004.1:6276761-6291231 GCA_025674565.1 Synodontis membranacea
GTGTTTAAATTGCTTGCAAATTCTTACAAATAAATAGAAACCATGTAAAATACACCCAGTACAGTTGTTTGACTTCGCAAAAAAATATTTATTATGGCATCCTGAAGGAAAAAAAAAAAAAGAAAAAAAGAAAAGTCATGCCAAACATGTCTAAAGTGGAATGTGCATGGACAACACTGTAGTTGCTTCAGACTGGAACATTTGCTGGTTAATAATTTGGCTCAGTTTTGTTGGTAATTAAAGGTAAACTTTGTGGTGTGTGAATGTTTGAGCTGTTTTGTCTATATTTTCCATTCTGGTCATCTCACTTGATGTGTTTATATACAATACATAGAAATATAAATCTTTTTCTTTTTTCTTTTTTTTTTCAAACTGCAAGGGCCCTTGAGCAGCTTGAATTTGAATCATTGCTGTTAAAATGTAATCTGCAATTATGTGAGATCTCTTGGGATCCTCTCGTCACTCACTCATCATAACCTAATCAGCAAAAAAGAAACTCTTGAAGTGTCAACACAGTGCTGCTGTACACAGTGCATACTGTAGGGATGGATGGATTAACTCAAACAGGGTGTATTCGTGCCCAGTTCTTCTCAAACAAACATTGCAAGGCTTAATCCAGATGTTCTTATAGAATGGCTCATCCAACTGCCGTATAAATATTGTATGAGTTACTTCCGTTGTTCTTATATAAACACTTTAATTATTAATCCGGCAGTTTTTTTTGTTATGTAAACACTTTAATGATTAATCCAGCTGTCATTCTTTAGCAGTAAAGAATGACAGCCGCTCTTACAATATAAAAATGCTTTAAGAGTTAATCCATTGTAGAAATTATGCCTAGGACAATCCATCTGATCTTATATTAACAGTAAAGTATAAGACAGCTGTTCTTACAGTATTAAAAACGATTAAAGGGTTAATCTATTGCAGAAATACTGCCAAGGATAATCCAGCTGTTCTTGCATAAACGCTTTAATGGTTAGTCCAGCTATTCGTATGGAAATCCACCTGTTCTTATGTAAACACTGTAATGGTAATTCATGCTGTTCTTATATAAACAAAGTAAAGTTTAAGTAAAGGGTCAATCCATCTGTTGTTATATAAAAACTTTTAGGATTAACCCAGCTGTTCATATATAAACCCTGTGATTGCCAATTACAGCTATATTACAGCTCATCTGGCTGTTCTTCTAAATAACCTAACGGGTAATTGTAGCATTTCTTTACTCCAATTGTTCTCATAGGTACACTGAAAGGTAATTCTTCTCTTCTTATATATGTAAACACTTTAAGGATTAATCCAGCTGTTTTTATGCAAACAGTGTAGGGGTTAATTCAGCTGTTTTTATAAATACACAGTAAGGGTCAATCTGTTTGTTCTTATGTCAACACTGTAAGGGTTAATCCAGCTGTTCTGCAGAAACAATGTAAGGATTAATTACGCTGTTGCTGTAAAAACGGTTCAATCCAGCTGTTCTGTGGGAAACCTATAAGGTCAACTTTGGCTGTTCGTACATAAACCCTAATGCGTAATCCAGTTCTTCCTGTGCAAACACTGTGAACGGGTTTAATATAAACATTGGTGTATTCCTGCTGTTTTCTACAAATAGTGTGATGGTTCATTTACCTGCACGATACAGACACATTGCAAGGATTAATCCATGTTTTATGTAAACGCTGTAAGGACAACCAGACACTTTAATGAAAGGGTTAATTCGTCACTGTGCGTTTTGATGATGGCGCATGCATGTGTGTCTGTGAGTGTTTCTGCATCCAGCTGAGATCTGAAAGAGTTCATTTAAGACTGCTGCATAACTTCAGCAAAAGCTGAACGACTTGAGCAAATGCTGAAAGATTTTTGCTTTAGAGCCAAAATCACCAGGATGGTTTTTCTTTTCTTTCTTTCTTTTTTAATCCAAACGGAAGAAAGCTGCATGGATTAAAACCAAGTTACAAATAAACTATGAATCGTTGAGGGTTTCAGCTTTAAAGGTCTAGGCCTGTAGGCTATGTTTGGCAAGGTATCAAAAAAGAAAAAACTTTTTCAGAAATCGTATGCACTTATATGCACTTTTACACTGTCCAACCAAATCTCTAGTGATGCATTAACACTTTCGTTTTGGATACAAATGAAGAGCACACGTGGGATCTTTTTTTGTTATTGTTATTTTCTACGCAAAACAGAACTCTAAACCCTCTCTCTCTCTCTCTCTCTCTTTGTATGTGTGCTCGCGCGCGTTCCAATAGCCCGCCCCATCTGGAATAGCAAATGGTTAAACTCACTGAGAGAGAGAGAGAGAGAGAGAGAGAGAGATCGGACTGAACACAGATCAGCCTGCAGAGATCACCACACACTCACAGACTCACTCATACACACACATTTACTCACACACACACGCACTCCCTCTCTCCCTCTCCCTCTCTCTCTCTCTCTCTCACACACACACACACACACACCGTCCCAAATCTCCGTGCGAGCTCCTTTCTGTTCTGCGCGAGCGATGGTTTGGTTGCGGGGAGTCTCCGTTGCGCGAAAAACAAAAGTTCCTGCGCTGATCTGAAGTGGCGCGAAGACACGCAAAACTTTAGTGTGAAGTGCGCTGAATGATCGCGGAGAGTTTGGGCAAAGTTTTTGGCGAAGTTTGCGCTGCGCTCGGATGGCGTTTCGGGTCCCGCCGCGAAGGAAAAGCTTCTACTTTCTGCAGCGAAAAAGTTTGGCGTGAAGAAGAGAGAGAGAGATAGAGAGAGAGAAGGCACATCTTTTGGGCACGTGAATTAGGAAAGACGCTAACACAATACAAGGTAAGATCACATTAGTAACGTTATGTGGGCTTAGATAGATGGAAAAGTTGTAGCTCATGCATTCACTCACTCAGGCATCAAACTGGAAAACTGTCTAAGAAAAAAATAAAAGAACTGTGCTTTCATAAATAGTGCAGGTAAGACAAATGCATATATTCATTTCTGTTTCTATAGAAACGGAGTGCTTCGATCATATAAATGTATAGACTTAAAACCCGAGTTGTTTGCACGCTTGTTTACATTGTTGCTAACTGTCCTGATAAAATAAAAAAATAAAAAAATAAACCTGCCTTTAAAGTGCATTACACGCTTCATGCTACAAGAAAGATAAAGTAACTGAAATATCGGAGCTGCTCTTAAACTCTTGTGTGCACTTTCAACCGGCTTCGCGCTGGAATTTCAAAAATCTTTTTGTCTGCAACTTGATCCATATGGGACACACACACAAAAAAAATCTGATCGGAAAAGTGGAGAGGCGCCAGTGCCATTAGAGCTCCGAATCCGAAAATGTAAACCATACACCATGCACCGTGCCATATAACTCAGGACTGGAGTTTTCTGATAAAGTTTAGGCTCTAAAATGCTTAAGGACTGACTTCTTCTTCTTCCTTCTATTTTTTTTAACTCATGCATTTTTTTTATATTATTATTATTATTATTTTACATTCGGAATTCGATTTTTTTTATCATGCGCTTTTTTATTTCCCAAGACGCCCAAAAACACAGCAAAGTTTGAAAAGTCCACGTCATTAAGATCGTGTTCGGTAGACAGGCGTAGTGTAATTAAGTCTTGTTAAGTCTTGCTATCATGAGCTCAAGGGTTTTTCTGAGCAGCTCGTGCTCTTTAAGTTTTGAAAGGCCCTGTGTTTGCTCTCCAAACTGAAACAGCTTTTCTTCGCTGTTTACAGCTTTATGCTGGGAATCTTAAGATAAATATCAGCAATCAGTTTCATGTGCTGTTTGTTATGGGATCTCTGCGCAAGTGGCTTTTGGTGTGGTCATTATATTTGGGTGGTGAGAAGAAGAAGAAGAAAAAATCCCTGCAGTTCATTGGGAGAGAATGAAAGGGCCTGTGTGCTTAGAAATTTAGCTGACAAGGAGGCAGAACAAGGCAAAAAAAAAAGCAGGGGAAAAAACTCTAATTGGCCCATTTAAATCCTAGAGGAAGAAGTGAAAAAAAAAAAAACAGTTGGTGGGAGTGGGATTTTTTTTTTTTTTTTTTTTTTTTTTTTTCATGTGAGGACCCGGTCACAGGCATTAGCATAAGAAAAAGAAGAAGAAGAAAAAGTTTTAGTGCATTTGCCATTGTCCGCTATGAAGAGTCCCAGCAGTCAGGCTGAAGAGGTTTTTGAAAAGGATGTGAAAGAGCGCCGGGATCCCATTCAGCTCATTCAGTCCACACGAGATCGCGCTCACCGGCCGCGGCGGACCGCGTAATGACCACGCCCCCTCTCCGCGTACTCCCGCGATCCCTCCGGCGCCATTTTCACGCATTCCCGCGTGGGCATGCGGTCCACCGTCGATGCAACATATACAGACCAGCAATGGATTGTTTGACATCATTTTTATATACTTTTTTTAATATAAAAAAAAAAAAAATCAACTTGCTGGTTGTAGGCCCAATTCTATTTTTCTTTTTATTCCTTTATATAGTCTGTAGGCTTTATTATTATTATTATTATTATTATTATTATTATTATTATTATTATCTTGCACATTTGATTTTAGGGATAATAACATTACTCAACTACACTGGGTACCAGGCAGGTTAAAATGATTATAAAATGAATTTCACGTTCAGCTTTATGCTTTTTTAAAAATATATTTATAATTTTTTATACTGAGACAATAATTAATTATTCAGCATCTTTGGAGACATGTAATAAGAAAAGTTCTAGTAGGGATAAACAAAATTTCCAGGTCAAATACATTTTTAATTTGCTGGAGTAGGGAGACATAATTTTTTTGTGTGTATGTGTGTGTGTGTGTTTCTCTGGTTTTTTGTTTTTGTTTTTTGAATGAGGAAAGAAAGGTCACTGTGGTGCACACACATTTCAGATTTGCAATACGGGCTTTTGATCATCGCCTGCTACAGTCATCATCCTCCCAGTCTTTGCAATGTCTTCTTTCATACCATGAAAAAATGGAATATGTGGTCAGTCAGATTTAATAAAAAAAAAAAAAAAAAAAAAAAAACATATTATGTACAGTATACATAAAAAAGTTTCTTATCAAAACACGACTTCATTGCTCATACTAAACTTAATTTATACAAGTTTTTTTTTTATTTCTTGATTGGATTTTGTAGAGTGAGTGTGATCAATTAAGGTAGCATTAAAGTAAACCAGTTACATTATGAAATCTCATGAGAACGTTTGCACTGACCGGAGCTGTAACTTTAGAATTGAATTCATGCGGCTAGTGTGGTAGAAGCGCGCGGCGGTAAAGTAGGTGATGCTGAATGCCAACAAGCTGGGTTCAGTCCACTTCTCAGGTGGGAGCACGGAGTTCAGTTTTAGTCAGGGCTTTGAAAAATGCATGATGAAATTTTGGTTCAAGTAAACTCACTCACGTTTTTTTTCTCCAGTGTATTGAGACCATTATGGCTGTAGGCTAAAAAAAAAAATGCAGAGAACGAATAATCACTAGTCTCACTACTCTGAAAACACTCACATGATGTGGCGACATAGCTTGCCTTCCTGTGCACAAAGGTTTCACTGTAATCATAGATGCACTGTTTGCACTTACACTTTCCCTTTGTTTGCCATGGCCTATGCTTGCAGAGATTGATTAGATTATATTTCAGTTATTTTCTTTAAAACAAGATATTGGAGGCCGGATTGTTTTTAAAAGTAGTTCAAAAACACCATCCACGGACCAAGTTTGGTGTACAAACTGCCACCTTAGCAACCCTAAACGAGACATTCATGGGTGCTGTTTGGTTGTAAAGCAACTGTTGTTCAAAAATGGTTAATTGCGTCAGAGTTTTTTGCATCTATGTTAACCACAAGTATATTGAAGCCATGGCCAGGTTAGCTTTAAATTTTCTTTTACATGGACCAGTGAGGGCAAAAGGGCAGAAGATCTTGCCCTTTTGCCAGCCCCATACAGCCCTGCTTCATCAAATGGCCCTTTTCCCTCTGGTGTTTTCTTTTGATGAGCTGAGCACTGTGTAACGAGGACCTTGGTTCTATTACAAACCTCTAACTGTCATCCTAAATGGTATGGCAGAATACAAGCACAACCACAAGTGAGATGTGCAAATAAGTACAAAGTTTAAGGCGTGCCTTTTGTGTTTTTTCTTTTCTCGTGTGTATCTTTTGCTGCTTTTTTGTTTCCCCTGTTCAAAAATTACATTTTTAATATGCACATATGCACGTAGAACCTCCTTTATTTTTCCAACCAAACATTTGGTCCGAAACCTGAAGCACTTTTTAATCTTAACCTTTCCTGAGCCGACATCCTGTCTCCTCTCAGACTGGTCGACTTTTTCCCAGTCTAGGTAGTAGCTCCACGTTTCTATGAGTGATTGAGCTTGGAGCCCAGGTCAGCAGGGGACCATCTCTTTCTTTTTTTTTTCCTTTCTTTTTTTTCCCCCAAGACTACCGAGCACAATGGGCTTTCTCACTGAAGTATATGAAGTCACTTCTTCTTGGCTATATGGAGGAATCCGAGGGGAGTTGACCCCTGGAGAAGTCACTTCATTGTGGTGTCTCAATGGAGGCAGTGACCCATGAAAATCTATGTTATGTTATACTGGGCTGATTTTGGATAAATGGGTTCAGAAACTTCTCAGGTTCCATTGTTTCTTGTTGCCATATTGGGTTCATTATCTACTTCGGCTGAAGCATGGAGGAACGAGCTTAGGTTGATCATTGACTGAATTAACTCTGTGTCAAAAAGCCATTATTATTATTTTAATGTTACTAATAAGGAAAGTTTTTTTTTTTTCTGTTTGTTTGTTAGGGTTTTTATTACCAGGCGGCATTATCTCCCATGCTAAGTATTATTTCAGTCTCTCCAAAGGGCAAACATGTGTAATTGCCCCATAAACCCAGACCAGCGGAACACTAATATTTTTGTTTCTTGTCTGCCCTGAGAAATCTCTCCACCAGTCAAGGGTGATTTGTCCTCAGGCAATTTTTGTGGCCTGCATCTCTCTCTCTCTCTCTCTCTCTCTCTCTCTCTCACACACACACACACACACACACACACACACTCTCGCATTTCTCTGAATCCCGGCTTGCGTTGACTTGCTCTGATGAAGAGCACAGTAAACCGTTCCGCCTCTCCAGCAGCCCGAGCTCCCGACCACATGGGAATGCTCATCAAAGAGACGTAGATAAACTCCATATGGGACATGGGATAACATGGAAGACGAGGGCGCCACAAGAAGTGCGTGTGTCAAGGTGAATTTTTGCATGAAGGAATGCGGCCGTTCAGGAGATATTCCTCATTGGGCTTAGACAAGAAATGACACGTAGGCGCTTATGAGAGACAACTATCAAGATATAAAAGTTGTGTCATCGCGAAATTAGGATGGAATGCTGCACGGATATGAAAGGTTGCATTAAGTCAGTCAAGGAAAAAAAAGGGGGACAGCACGTTACAATTAAAGAAGGAAAGACTGTTAAGGTAGCAGTTTTATGCAAGTATTTTATATGGATCAATCAGAGCTGCTTATGAACTGAACACTGAAGTTTCTTCTTTCCTGCTTTGGCTTCTTAGATTCTTTAGAATAAGGTTTAAACCGTTAACCATTAATCATGTAGAATTCACAACTTCTTGATCTTAAGGTGGCCTTGGAAGGATAATATCGTGCTGTATATGCATTCGATTAGAATATTTGCCTCCTACATTGGTTTCTGTTTGCCCGACCGTTATTAAAAGCTAAATATATAGTTATATATATATATATATATCGATGTTTATTTTAGTTTATAATTACCAGCTCACAGGGCATATAGGATATAGTATATTGTAGTTTTCTGATTGTCCTTGTCCACATTACAATCATAGAAGTTATTCTTCTTCTTTCTTATTATTATTATTGACTTTTAGTGATGCGATGATGGCTACAGTATGAAAAATCTTACAAATTGCCCAATAATGAACAATCATTTATATATTGCTCAATAATTTACCAACTATTTAAAGAAACTTCAAATTGCATCTTATTGCAGAGCAAAGTGGCAAATCCATCCATCAATTTGCACTTTAGATGTGAAAAAAAGGATGGGGGGGGTGAGATTTTAACCATTTTGTCTTGATTTTAAACATGCAGTCCATGAAGGTTATGGATTTATATTTATTTGCTCTTTGATTTTCAAGACAGTTGATTACAGGAGAATAGCACAATAGCATTTTTTTTCTTTCTGATATTAATGCTGAAGTCTTGAGTATTGGCGAGCATCAGTACTCATCAGGTAGTTTTCTCTTTTAAAAAACTAATAAGCTTGAAAAATATATATTTTTTTTAACTGAATTTCACAAACGTACAGGAGGATTAAGTCAAACTCTCACAAAAAAAGTTGCTGATTTTGCAAATATAAATAAGTATAATAAAAGATATAATAAAATCAATTGCAAGATGAGGGGGAAAAAAAAACATATCTGAATTTCCCAAATTATCCCAGAAAATGGTTCTGTGAGCATAGCTGGGATGTGGGCAATCCGGACACATTGGTTTGCTTAATAGCTCATTGGCTGTCGTTGGTAACATTAGGCCACATGGCTAGTGCTATTATCACATGACCTTCTTTATCCTGTTACTTTACATCACGACAAACAGTTCTCTTAAATTCCAAGCAAGATTTGTTACAGGATCCAATCCGATTTCTTCTTTTTTTTTTCTATGTTATCTGATCTTCCATTGCTGGTAATGGCCCAAAGTGTTTGAGTTTCACCATCGCATTGTTAGGCATCGTTGTTCTGCAGCACAGTTTTAGGTGTGTGATAAACTCAGATTCACTTCCTTCCGAAACTAATTCGGCGAGATTAAAATGATCAGTCAGACCCACGTCGGCTGAGGCATAAGAAGTTCTCATCAGGCAGAAACAATCAAGCATCAAGCGCCATCTAATTACAGCGAATGTCTCATGAAAGGACATCACACACCACGAGATGCATCGAAATCAAAGGTCTGCATGCCACCAGGGGCAAAAGAAACTCGCCTCGCTATCAAATGTGACGGGTATCCATAGCGCCTCTTGGCGGCCTTTGATTCACGACTTAATTAATTCCTGGAGGGACGGTGCAACCGAATGATGCTCTTCTGTCTCTTAAAGAACTTTTGACAGCGGCACGCCGTGGGTCTGCCAGTGCGTCATCGTCATCATCACCTTCACTTCAGAACTACACACATTTAGGACAAAACCTTTCATGGAAACTCCCCTGGTGATCTAGAAAGATCATTTGCCTTTTAGCACGCATAACAACTCAGGACACGGCCTTGCAGGATTCACATGTTTACGTTACGGTGGTTCAGTTAATGCAACTGAAGAGAAATCTTCATTGTGGTGGCGCAACCCTGGATGACTTATTTGTCTGAGTAACAGAGCTATGGCGCAGGATTTCGCAGGGCATGTTCTTCATTAGGCTCATATGAAGAGAGATGAAAACGAAAGAAAGCGAATCGCAGCCAAGCCGCAGACTCCTAAAACAGCCTGACGGGAAAAACGGGGCTTACATGCGATGCCCCGAATGAAAAGCTCCATGTGTTAGCTGTTAGCAATCAAACACACTCGTACAATCAGTGTTTTGGGGTCAGGGCCCAGCTGAGAGATCTTTGTCTGCAGTATCTCAGAGATAGAGATGGCTCTCAGGCAGCTGTGCTGCATCCTTCATCTTTTCCAACACTCGGAAATTTTCGGTTGTAATAAAGCAGCCTGTGCAAGGCTCTCTCTCTCTGTCTCTCTCTCTCTCTCTCGAGCCTTTATTTTGTCCCGTCTGGCCGTGTGGTTTTTAACTCAATTCAGCTGGGTACCCATGATACAGTTATGCATGCTATGTTTAAGGTAAGGTCAAGACTGAAGCAGGTGGCTGGATAAATCATACTGACATTTTGTTCCAATAAATTTGTGGCCCCAGGAGTGCGCAGGAAGGATTTAAGCATCAGGATATAGAAAGAAGTAAGAGGGGGTTTTGGTGGCGTTTTTTTTTTTTTTTTTTTTTAACCAACTTGGTTTTGCGGTCCAGGAGCTAGACAATTGTTTGTGCAGAACCATGCCCTGGAAATTTTAAGCCTGTGCTAGCTTCATACAGCAGATTTCTAAACAAGATCATAGAGTGAGAACCCAGTATACAAATCTGTGGTCTCGTAAATCTCTTAACATGACGAGGAAAGAAGACAGAAAGAATCACATGGAGTGTGGGTTATGAGACTGAGTTTGATACAGTTTGGTATCTGGACTGCTAGACAACCTACCTTACTGTCTAGTCTTATTAGGAGTACTATCATACGTCTGTTCCCTAGTTTGGCATCTCTGAAACTGCCGTCTGGATGTCTGCACAATGGACCATCTCAAGTTGTTGGCAAGCTCCTAAAACTCTAGTCCAGTGTGTGGTGAGGCATTTGACTGGCCTCAGTCCTCAAACAGCGGCAGAAGAGGACATTTACAACACGGGCAGGCTGTTAAACTACAAGTGTCTCTTAACAACATCATTTGGCCACTGGATCAAAGGTAGTAACATAAAAAAAAAAAAAAATGAAGAAAACATTGCAGAGGCTCAACAGTTGAAGCAACGGGAAGTTTCCCCAAGGGTTCGCTCTGAAGGCCATAGCCTGAGGCAAGAGCAATGTGCGTGTTTTCGGAAAAGCGTCTCAGCAGTGTAACCCTGTGAAATGGCTCTGCTTGGCACACTGGAGCGGTAATAACTCTAGAGGCTGATTCAGAAAGACAGGACAGATCCTCCCATCAGAGACTCTTCTCCAGAAGTTCAGCCGGGGTTGTAATCCTAACATCTGTTTGACATTGACCAAACCCACAGAGATCACCCACAGGATATTGCACTTACCAGCAGGGGGTGTGATCCAAGCCATAGGACCCCTCTCTCACCTCAACCTCCCCCCGTCTCCATTATCCACAGGTTCACATGCCTCCCCCTGCTGCATTCTCTCACAGAGGGAAGCCACAAACACCCCCAGGCTTCCCACTGACTCCAGTCATCCACACAACAGCCCCAACTGCCTCTGAGTTAACTGAAGTGGGCTTGTGCGAATGTAAATCTTTGTATTACACCACAATGAAGACCCAGATCACACAGTGGAGTTCACTGTAACGATATCTCCAGATACGTTATGAATAAGACCAGGCCTACGCTGAATTGACATTGGCGTAGGACGCCGTGCTAGTTTAGTATGATTTTAAAGGATTGCCCGAGGGTATTTGGTCACATCAAACTTTGATGAAGGTCTTACAGAACACTTTCCAGTCGTCGGTGCAGTGTGAATCTTAGTCCTTGTCCACACTTGTAGAGGGAAATTTCGATTTTTTTAATAAGACATATTTGTTTTGCCCCACCAACCATATTTCCTCAACGTTTCCCGTCCACAACGAATGGCCAAAAGGCATGCAGCTAGGTTTATCTTTACAGAAATCCCCCTTCTTTATTTGTTTAAACAATATGAAGATAAAACAAGCTTCCTTGTACATCCCAAAGCAATAAGCATCATATCTTGGAACTGTGGACACCACATGACATATGTGTGCATGTCAGTGTTTTCAAAGAACTAGGTTTCCTTTATCCAGAGCATTAAGGGCAAAAGTGCACATGGCATTTTCGGATTTATCCGCTTCACCAGCATAGGCTTTAATAATAGTATATCTACCGTCTGTACTGTACAGGTCAGTGTTTCTCAAACCGGGGTCCGGGAAACATAACCAGAAAGTCTGTGATTCCCCCCCCAATTAGTTACAGGGGTATAACTTACACCCACATTTTCAAAGTTTTATGTGTTATTGAGTTTTTCTTATTGAGTTCACAGCCAGTTGACTAGTCACTTGAATTAAATGGGTTTAATCCAAACCTCGAGGGCTCAAATACAAGTAGGCCGATAAATAATGTCGACTTGGACGTCTTCTGTCGGAATAGAAAGCTCTCCAGGTCAAATAAATTGACAAAATGCAATAAATAAATATTATCCAAATTTAAATCATGTTCTCGGAATGTTGTGCTGAGGAATTTATTTTACAATTAAAGAGCTACAGAAAAGTTAACGTAATAATAAATCAGAAACTTCGGCCTGCGTCTGTAAATGTTAACATGTAGTGGTACTGTTGATGTTTGACCTCCCATCCTGGCAACTTGGTGGGTTTTTGTCTTTCGATCCCGCATACATAGGTATCATTAACCCCACTATGTGCCATAAGAGAGCACTTTGCATCACCAGTGGTGTATCTGAGACACGAACACAGGAGAGAGAAATAGCTCAATGAATTCTCCGGGATTTCACTGCGTGACCTTTCAGTGTTCTGTCAGAGCCATTTGTTTGGCCGACAGCTTGGGGTGTAATTACTCAGCATGATGGGTTGTTGGTTGCTGTAAGTAATCCTGCATGATGAGCCAAACGACTCTCCAGAAAGCTCCGTGCACCTGGAATATGAAGACATTCATTTTTATCAGACGTAGCGAATGCCTCTCTCCCTATTTCTCTCTCTCCCAACTCTGTCTAGGATGGCTTGAATTTGTCGAATCGGGGCCCCTGCGTGCTCCATTGCAGCAAAAGATGCTAATTTTGAACCATGTAGCAAAAGGCTATTTTCCCCGCACATTAAACATACGTGACATGTTTGGAATGTGTTGGATGACCGCGACTACCCGGTCGTAAAATATGCAGACATGATGCCTGTTTCTTCAAGCGTAAACATGTAGAACGTGCAGGTTAATTTTCTTTTGTTCAGGCTTTCCTTGGGTCTTCACAGCTCGGTTGTTTATTTTGCAAAGGTTCGTTTGTAATTCTAGATTTTAATTATTGTGCAGGGAGGGCAACTGATGGACGGCAGTGCAAAAAAAAAAAAAGTCAATCGAGTACTTGGGAAAATGTCGTAGAGCAGATAAACGTATGGAAAACAAATAAATAAATAACTCAAAGGCTTACCGAAACTGGACATTTAAAGATCGTAAAAACATTAGTTGGTCGTTTTCCCGTTTTGAACTACGCGATTTCGGTGAGCCTGTGCCCAGTGTAGCCTCAGATTCTGGTTCTTGGCTGACGGGCGTGGAACCTGATGGGGTCTTTGGCTCTTGTAGCACATCTGCCTCAAGGTTTGATATGTTTTGCCTTCTGAGATGCTTCTCCGATTACCATGGATATAAAGAGTGTTTACTTGAATTATTGTTGCCTTCTTGTCAGCTCAAACCAGTATGTTATTCATTGCTCTTCCAGAACCTGAGGAGACAGAGGTTAAAGGCAAGGACCTGACACGGTTTCTCCGGCAGAACATGCACATCTATTTTTGAACAGGCGTGTCATGTCTACAACTCTTTGGCTAGTTAAAGGCCTTTGCTAACTCATACGGTTAGGTGTTACATCCAGGCCCTGAACTGGCTGCAAAGCAATGGTATTCCGTAATGTCATTAACTTCATCAGCAAGCAGTCAAAATGTTAAAAGAAAAAAAAAAAAAAAGAAAAGAAAAAATTACAAAAACAGTAAAAGTATTTAAATGACATCATCTTAAAGAGCCCGCAGAGAGACATCAGTTTAATTCCATGAACAGCCCAGGGATCGAACCATGCTTTATGTCTAGCAGCTGGGTTTTGTTTGAAATAATGAAATTGTCACACAGGAAATGGACTGGACTACATATCGGCCCCTACTCTCTCCCTCCCTCCCTCCCTCCCTCCCTCTCTCTCTTTCTCTCTCTCTCTCTCTCTCTCCATGACACAACAGCTGTTCACCTGCGAATGAAACACGAGCATTTGTCAGCTGTCCGTCCTAATAACACAACGATGTGAAGCATTCTTCCTGCATACCGCTTGACACGTTTACATTTATAAGTGACACACAACTTCTTACATTTTTTTTTGTCCCCCCCCTGAAGGATTTGTGGCAGCCCAATGAGTGCAACGTCTCTTGGAAAGTCAAAGTGAGGGGGTAAAAAAAAAAAAAGGAGGAAGAGAGAGTTAAGATCTTCAAACAAGCTCTTTGAAAAATGTGTTTGCATTCCTTTTCAGTGTTCTTTGGGCGGATTTTGGAGGGAGGGCGCCCGAACAGAAGCCGTGGGCCTGCTGAGAGAGAACGAGGTGCTAAAACAAACATGTCATTGATTTCAACACAATGAGAGCCTTGAATGGGAGAGAGTTAAGTTCAGAAGTTGTTGTTCTCCTCAATTACCTTTTGCTAAAGCCCTCCGATTGTTAGTTATCATCCCTTGCTGAATGGCCTTGTGTGTGTACCTAAAGGAGGCGATCGTTGACAAAGCACGGTTGGGGTTAACCGCTCTGTATGCGGCCCTCGTGTACGTCAGCTCGAGATGCCCGGGTAAAAGCGGGACAAATAATTGTTTAATCCTTTGCTTTGTCTGAGGCTGATGAGGATTTGGTACGTGTGCATTATTTAAACGGTTGGCATAATGACATTGTGATTGAAGTGATTGAGTTCACACTTGATCACTTCAATAAGTAAATCCCTACGATTCTGGGGGGGGGGGGGGGGGGGGGGGGGGCC
>JAOVYU010000004.1:6307682-6320085 GCA_025674565.1 Synodontis membranacea
TGATCCATGCGATTAACCAACGAATCAATATCTCACTAATCATTGATTCGACACGTGTCACTTACCAATGAATCGATGTGTATCACTAACCAGTGAATCAACCCATCACTAACCAATGATTCGATATGTTTCACTAACCAGTGAATCAGCCCGTCACTAACCAGTGAATCAGCCCATCACTAACCAATGATTCGATATGTTTCACTAACCAGTGAATCAGCCCGTCACTAACCAGTGAATCAGCCCGTCACTAACCAATGATTCGATATGTGTCACTAACCAGTGAATCAGCCCGTCAGTAACCAATGATTCGATACGTGTCACTAACCAGTGAATCAGCCCGTCAGTAACCAATGATTCAATATGTGTCACTAACCAGTTTATCAGCCCGTCACTAACCAATGAATCGATACGTATCACTAACCAGTGAATCAGCCCGTCAATAACCAATGATTCGATACGTGTCACTAACCAGTGAATCAGCCCGTCACTAACCAGTGAATCAGCCTGTCAGTAACCAATGATTCAATATGTGTCACTAACCAGTTTATCAGCCCGTCGCTAACCAGTGAATTGATGCGTGTCAGCAACCAATAAATCGATATTTGTCACTTACCAATGATTCTGTACATGTAACTAACCAATGAATCGATCCGTGTCAGAAACCAATGAATCAATACGTGTCACTAACCAATGAATCGATACGTGTCACTAACCAGTGAATCGATCCGTGTCACTAACCAATGAATCGATCCGTATCACTAAGCAGTGAATAGATACGTGTCACTAACCAATGAATCGATACGTGTCACTAACCAATGAATCGATCCGTATCACTAAGCAATGAATAGATACGTGTCACTAACCTGTGGTAACAGTAAATATGCCATTGCTGATTACTTTCTTATAACAGCATGCCCCAAATGTTTCATTCCTTACATCCAGCCACAATAAATTAACATCTTATTTAAAGTCCTTGGTAGTTGCTTTTATATCCACCTATGCTTAGCTGATTGTGCACGTTTAGTAAGATGTTGTAGCATTGATTTACGGTACTTTAATACTTGATTAAACATTATTTAATGTGTATACTATTTAGTTGCATTTTAAATGAACAATTTAATGCAGTGGTAATTTGCTAATACGTTGTCCTTTTTCAAAATTTGAAGTGATGAGCAAATTAACGACGAATTCATCACATTGTTCCGACCCAGGCAAAATGAACAAGATTGGTTCTCTTACTCGTTCTCATGCTGTCATCCTGCAAAGGAACACAGTCCACGTTTCTGTTGGCAAGTGTGTGTAGCTGATCTCGTTTAGCTCATGCTTTGGTGATGCTCTGTCAGACACCACAGCCAAAGAGCATGTGGATTAAGCAACTAATAACAAACAGATCCATGGTTGGATAAGGTGTGTGCAGGAGGAGAGCAGGAGCACTGTGTGTGTGTGTGTGTGTGTGTGTGTGTGTGTGTGTGTGTGTGCGTGTGTGTGAAAGTCGGTGTGTGTTACCCTGGCACAGTACATAGTCTACAGGCCAAGCCTAAACAATGTCTCTTTGAGGCCACGGACACATCTGTCTATGATGTGGTTGGAAAACCCAGCATGTGCCGTGTTCCTCTGTCTGTAAACACAAAACCATCAAAGCTGAATAACAAGAGAAAGATCGGATTGATTTAGCTGAAGTGCTTTTCGGATTGGGATAACATTTCCTCAACGTCTGTCTGTTAAGTATTGTTGCTGGACGACATTACCGGCAGAAGTGGGAGTGTCTTCAGGATGGTCATCACATTAAAAAAAAAAAATCCATGTCTGAGCTGCTACATAGGCCTCGTTTTTATACAAACTGATTGCTGTGCAGGATCGTTAGTAGGTCACATGACCGCAAAGTCCATGGATTCTACACCCGTGCTACAAACTCTTACATAAAACTAGGAAGTCCTTTTAAATAAGTCACATTCTGATTTTTTTCCCCCACATCCAATTCCCACCCACCAGCTGTTCTCCTCCATCACACCACAGCTGTAAACCAGGTAGCGGGAAGGCCGGCACACACTTTCGGGTGAGCTCTGGTGCTTTCTGGTGAGTGAGCGCTACCTGGAATGACTTTGAACTGTAGAAGAAAGTAAAACGTACAGTGTAAACGTGCAAAACATCTTTTCCCACAAGATAATAGATTAACCCATTTTGACCAGCATGTACGCATTGCTGCCGGTCTGACCAGCATTTCTGCCGGTCCTTTCACAGACGGTAAAATGCAGCGTAATCTAAACTTGAAAATTACTCATGACAGGAAATCCCAGACTTACTCTGGTGATAATTGCGTTACCCTTTCTTCCCACGTAAAACAAAACCAGTCTGAATAGGTCCTAAGATAGAGAAAATCATGCATCACATATACGCAGTATGTATTGCATATATACACACACAGTAGGTTTTATTAGGTTTTACTCCACAGATAGAGATCGAGACATGCTTTTTAGCATGTTTTACAGTCTTGCAAAATCCCTCCCGGCTCTTGAGTCTATCATGATTTACCATTGAGCTCCAGTGAAGGTTGTAACCCTGTCATCTTTGGCTCTGCGAACCCGAGTCTTACCCAGCTATCCGCACTGTGCGACGCCTCGTTGCTCCAGTCTCGCTCAAAAAATGTACCGTACACCGCTGCCATGCTAGCTCTGGCTTCATGTCCTGGGTGTGCACACTTCTGTGTGGCCCTGAGGCCATTTTTAGAATCCTGCATTATAGTTTCTTCTTGAGGAAACCCAAAAAAGGGAGGTGCATGATCCAGGACTATAACCATACTAGAGGGAAGCAGCATATTTCCTGCCTGATGCTTTGCCTGGGCAGAGCCAGGGCCTTGACAGGTTTGTGGATTCTGCATGTCAGTGCCTTTAAAGCTCCAAATAATTGTGGCTTTGGAGAGGCAAGTGGCATTAATGAACTGAACAGCACCTTCAGATCTCGGATAAGAAATTAGGTCTCTTATTATGCCAATTAAAACTCTTTAAAAAGGGTCCGATCCGAGGAAGAAAAAAAAACTGTGCCAGGAAAGCTTATGACTTTTGGCTGATTTTCAATGGACAGGCAGTTTCACGTTTCTTGCTTCTACGTTCGCAGACTTGTGAAAGAGGTTGTTTACATAGAACGTACAGTATAGAGCAAATTAAATAATGGAAATCCAAAACGTGAAAATTTTGGAACCTTTAGTGAATATCCAAAGGGAGCAGAAAATACTGTGCTGGAGTTACCGCACTAGAATAGAATAGAAGGACGAAGGCTAACGAGTGCTCTCTCTGGTACAAGTGAAACCAGCCAAACACATCTTTTTTTGAAAAGCTGCTCATGGTACGAGGCAGCTGAACACACTCAAAGGAAAGTGCTGTCTACCCTCTTCTGCATGCATGAGCTCACAGATGTCCATGATTGGTTAGTGTTGCCCTGATTGACAGGGTAGTAATGCTGTAGTAATGCTTTGCTCCGTTGGACTCCTGGTCACGGTTGGCTGTGACATCATCAGGATTCTAACTCATGATTTCCCTGCAATAAGGGGGGAAAAAAAAAAAGGCTTTTCTTTTGTGCCGCTCCAGAACATGACTCAGTGTAAAGTGGCTTCTGTCTTCCATTATAGCACCCTCTGTGTTTAACAATTCTGCAGATGCTCAACATTTCATTTTGGTTTTTCTGTGCTCTTTCATACTGTATCTCCAGGTCTAGAGTCAGTCTTGTAATTGAGAGTCGGCCAATGATTAGTTTGCCTGAGCTCAATGCAGATTTGTCAGTAGGAGAAGAAAATCACAGACACTTGCGAAGCAAAAGTGCTTGCTTACCATTTACTGTTATTACTGCATAATGACATAGTGGGTTTTTTTTTCTTTTTTTTCACTTTGTTGCTGGATAGTAGCTCAGAAATGGGAATTATCTATGAGACCTCAGCTTGTTTATATTCCACTTAAGCAGAGTACCGTTTTTTTTTGTTGTTGTCGTTGCACAGTTTAAATGGTAGCCCTTGCGACTGGATGAGAGTTAAATAAAGAACATGACAATTATAAGCTGCTGTTTCTTTTCGCTGGACCTTAGAGGGAAAAAAAAACAACAAAAAAAACAACTGCTTCCCCCATGGCTGCCACTTAGTGTTCGCTCGTACCACAGCCCAGCTGAAGCAACACTGACGGTCGCAGGAGATGGTTGCGAGAGGGATGCTTGGCACAGTGCCAGCCCACCAGACTGATGCCCACGCGCTGCCCACAGTTACCCGACACTCAGCTCAGGGCCACGGTTGATATATACTATGACGTTTTAGTGGGAAAATGAACCCTTCTTCCTAGGTCAACAGGCAGTGCGCTTTTCTTTTTTTTCTTCTTCTTCTTCTTTTTTTTCTAAATGATGGTTTGTTTTGACTGGGTTGAGTTTGCATACGTCTGAGTGTTATATTCTGAGTCAGGTCTTCTTCATGACCGCTAAAGAGCTCTGCTTTTAGTTGCCTTTTGAAAGCTGGTCCTGGTTGAAAGCTGAAACCAAAAAAAAACGTGGCCTCCGTTATATGATGCATTGTCTGTTTTTGCTACAGAGTCCTGCTCAGTGCAACTTTGAGGCAACACACCACGCAACTAACAGGGACCAGGTTCATCCAGAGGTTTATATTACCGCGCTTGTCTCTTATGTTTCTATAGCAAACCCTTACGCAGGGAATTGTTTGGTGGACACGCCACATAAACTGATTTTTTAAAAAACATGCAATTGTTCATATGGTGAAGTTTCACGGGTTTTATTTAGATTGTCTGCGGGGTCAGCACTTTGTAAAAGAAGTCGCAAAAGTTTTCCAACACAAGGATTTGCTGTGTTGTAGTTTCGCATTAACATGACAAGCTGAAAAATGTTTTTGTTCTGTTAACTTCAAGAGAAAGTGAGGAATGCGTTCTGGAAACTGGATGGTCCACAGTACGAAATGTAGCTGTAAATGGATAAATAACACAACTTGTCATTCTTTAATCAATAATAAATGAACCAATGCGTGTAATAAATTGTCATCCTTGGCGAATTGCTGTGGGTGTAAGAGGAATGTACCGCAGTCCCGACAGATAAGCCGTATAGATGATGCATGGATGAATCAGAGGAATGTAACACTTTGGGATGTGTCTATCTCAGAAATAATCAATTTCTTGTTGGGGAGCATTACACCATCACACTGGTGACTATTGCCCCATTCCTTACTTAACCCAGATAGTCTTCATTGCTCCTCACATTTACATATTATAACGATCATTTTTTAAGGAATATTTTATTTTCCCCACTTTTACACGTTAAAAATATATATATATTTTTGTGTGTGGCGATAGTGGTGTAAAATATAAAAATATGTATTCATAGGAATTTACAAATGTGATAGTACTTTGCCATTTAATATTCGCATATTTTTCCACATCACTCTCACGTAGTGTACGGTGTTTGCATGTAGCCGGAAACTGAATCACTGAGTCTGGTGTTGGAAAATTTCTATGCTATAAATTTACAAAGAAAAGTCTCATAAGGACTGCACACAGCCGCCTGGACTTTACATACTGTAAGCAACAGCACTCAAGTACGAAGGGCTATTTTACTAATGAAGCAAGAAGAACAGAGCTCAGAAATGTGACGGTTAATAATTTCTTTTTATCTCATGGAAATTTGTATTTTAACTCCACATGTCAAAGCTTGTCCTTACCAGAGATGCCAGTGAAGCCTACTTGTAGTCAAATAATAAAAACGACCCTCAAGCTATGCCGTTTTTTTCTTTCTAAAAGTCACCCACACGACGCTGTTTCAGAAGTTCTGACCTCATGAGCATTGCGTGATTAGTCCTACCACAGATCTTTGAAGGTGTTAAATAAAAGTGAGAGGAGTAAAAAGCCTGGCGCCACATGCCGTGGGCTGGCGTGTTTAGATCTGGGACGAGACCCCAGGTCCTCGAAATCCATTTTATCCTCCTCCTTAAAGTTCTCCATCTTGATGACATGTGATTTTAGCCATCCTACCCACCAGGCTCCCCGGCGAATCAGGGCACCGCTGTGAAGAAAATGCAAAACCAGTGTAGCAATTTATCTTCATGCATTTATCTAAAGGCTGGGAAGGAAGGTAGTTATTACAGGGATATTTGATATTATGCTAATTTAGGGCCTTCCGTTGCAACTGTGTGGACATTTGTTATTTCCGAAAGCTGCGCTTTGTGAAGAGGCGAGCAAGCCTGAGGGTTTTCTGCACTCTTTGGAGATTTCGAAAAGCCCTCCGGCTTCTTTCTTTCTTTCTTATTTATTAGTGTTCCTTGACGGCAGGATTGCATATGAAGCGATACAGAAAAGGGGATTAGCCTAATGGAACCCTGTTTTTTTTTAAGTAACATTAAATTAAAAGTTTAATGTGGTTTTAATGGCACAGATGACTTCTTTTATCCATAATACATTATCAGAAATCACCAGCAGGTCTTAGTCTAAAATGGACAGCTTTTCCGTTGGTGGGTAAAAGTTCTTTACTTCTACATGAGGTTCTTCGAGCTTTTATTAAAGCACTAAAGGGACTCTTTCGTGCATTCTCACTAGTCCATATTAACTGCGGTTAAACTCGTTGAAGGTTATTTTTCCGTCAAAACTACAGAAACACTAATGATTCCGCATTAATGAACAGTGGGCTGTGTGTTTGCGGAGCCATGGAGATCGGCGGACTAATGGTAGGAGAAACTTTTTGAGAGTATGTGAGATCAGATGGGAAAGAAGAAAGTAGAGAAAACAGCATACAAAGGGAGAAAGGAACGTGCGCGTCGGAGTTTCAACACTTGAGAATAAATCCCTTGTATTTTATTTCCCCTCTTCTTTACCAGTATCAGCTAATTGGCAACTTAAAACCACAATGCAAATTTGGTCAGACTCCTGGTCGTGGTAGATATCTTACAAAAAAAAAAAAAGAAGAAGAAGAATAAGAAGAAGCTTTGTTGTGCGGTTTATCTCAATAACATTACTGAAACTTCTCCAGCACCGTAAGCTCTCTGAAGTGGAGGGAAAACTGCTGAATGAATTGCTTTGAGTAATTCTTTACCCTCTTGGCTGACAAAAAAAAAAAAGCCCTCTTTGTGAATGAAGCCCTTTGTGTCAGAGCATGACGGCTATGGCTCCCCCTGACCTGCAGCAGGCCGCCGTCGAGAGGCTTGCAGATGCAAAGGAAGTCAAAATACCCAGTGGCACTCGAGTGAGGTGCCAGGACTTCCTGTGGCACGAGTCTGCAGAAATGAAGAGGGTGATGTCACTTCAAGAAGGAGAGAGTTTGACCTAGAGAGGTCATAGCGTTTTTCCCATGCTCAAAATAATGCACTGGGATCAGACTTGCACTTTAGAGGGTTGTTCGTTCATATTCGTTTTTAGGTGTATTTTGGTGTAATCTATATTGGTATAACATAAGATTAACAGTGTAACTTTTTAGACTTCTGCATTCTGACATGTGCAGAACACAGCAAAGTGGGCTTTCAGATTCATAAGCAATTTAAGCTGTGTCTGCGTGATTTGAGTCGCAACGACACGCTGAAACGTTACATATCCATTAACAAACCACGTTCTGTTGCAGTGTAGGTTGGTGTGCAGCCTTCGCAGGTCTGAAATCATCGAGAACATGAAGTGATGTTGCAGAATTACAACTCCCTTCATAACATAATAAATTGGGTTTGGAATATATGAAGAACAATCATGTCTGGAATAAACCGTCATAAATCCCAGTAAGAACAGATCACTGAGCCCATAAGCAAACACCTACCTTTTGGTTAGAGCGTAGGACAGTAAAACAGAGCAGTGCTCCCGTCTACCAGGAATCTAATTCCTCTTTTTTTTTAAATTGAGAGCAAAACTCTATCGCTGATGACACCCCAGCTTGTTCTGTTATTGGATGCATTACAAACTCGCCGCCAACTCAAAGGGTAACAGGAGGCCCCCACGCTCACCTCCTTCCAGCCCCACTCCACAGTTCCCATTAGGGGGTAGAAAAGGGGGGGAGGGTTCTTTCCTAGGCCTTTGTAGTCAAGCCTCGTGGAGCCTCTTGCTTGTGCTCTGATTTCACAATCAAGGCCTCAAAGCCCTTCCATCATTTCTTAACCCCCCACAATCACTCCCGTGAGGAATCCAACCCCGGGCTCAGTCTAACATAAGCCTAAAGAAACAGAAATGAATACAACCCTGGTTATATGTATCGTATTATATGTATCCATTGATACATCCATGTGACTAACCAATGAACTATCCATAAACACACATCCACCCATCTATCGTCCACCCATCCGTCCCTCTAACCAACTATCCATCTGACTAACTAATGAACCATCCATCTAGCCACCAACCAACCAACTTATCAACCAACTCACAGCTATTTATTCATACAACCAATGCGTGAACTCTTTACCCATCCATCCATCCAACCAGTTCTTCATCCAGTTAACCAATCTACCAACCAAACAGTTGTTCATGCATCAATTCAGTTCAATCAATTCAAACTTTGACCAAACAATCCACCAACAAAATAACCAACTATCCTGCTATAGACACGTTATCAGCTACAACGCTGTCTTGAATTGAAAGCAGTGGGGTTTTTTTTCCCAGTGAGCTCCTGAGAAAATAGCTGCTTCAAGAAGCTGACATTTTGTCCCCTTACCTGGAGCTAGAATCTCGCTTTGCATTCTACGAGAGATTATAATCTGATTTGATTACGCATTCTTTCCACTGGTCCTGATCTGTAGGCTGGTTTGCCGAGCCAGTCATTTTAATGCAGTGCAGAGCTGAGACTAAGGCTAAGGCTTGAGGGACTGCGGATGAGAGTGTAAAAGCTAATTATGCCTCTAACCAGGCCATGCTGCTGAAACAGGGTCAGCATGCCTGTAGTCTCAGCCCACTCATTAACCCATACTTTCTGCCTTAAAGCAACTGCAACTGTCACCAGCCCTGTTAATTATTCAATTAAGGCATTTCAATTAACACATCTGACTAGGCTGTTCGGTCATGCCGCTTGTTTGAACAGGCCAATTAAATCACAAGGTATGTTTTATAAGATTCCTGACAGTCAGGTTAAGCCTCGGGAGAAATTAGAGTCTAATTATCTGTTAACGCATACTGATTTTCGCACCTTAGAAAAGGGTCCGAATCAAATCTAAGATTAATTTGTAGCTCTCATTGCCCGTTTTACCTTCGCCTTTGTTAAGAGACACATGACGTCCCTGAAAAGCTCTATAATTCCACTCGTATAAGAGGTAAAGCAATGACTGTAATGTATTCCACAGAAACCGAGTGCTG
Organism: Synodontis membranacea; assembly: GCA_025674565.1. Lineage (NCBI taxonomy): Eukaryota > Metazoa > Chordata > Actinopteri > Siluriformes > Mochokidae > Synodontis > Synodontis membranacea. The sequence continues at coordinate 6,316,979 of JAOVYU010000004.1, forward strand.
AATTCCTGCATTTGTGCTGGAACTCTTGGTACTGAGCAGCTAAACGGACATGGCCAGGAAGTCAAGAGCCGACCAAAGAGTGTCCTGTCTGCTCAGGACCTGACATTGCACTGGTCTTTTACAAGTCAGTTCTTCATGCAGCAAAAATCAGAATAACACCACAGACAGGGTGAGAAGCAGATGGTGCCCATATGGAAGCGTATACAACACTGAACACTGGAACAAGGCTGATGACCTTTGGTGCATTGGTCTGTTTTTAGCAAGCTGCTAAAGAGAATTCAAAGATGTGAGAAAATATTGGATACAGGTGTTAATTTAGATCTGCATTGCTCTAACACTTGGGGAAACGTTGCACATGTTTAAAAACTTGTTTAAAGGTGAAGCATCATTATCTTATTCTAAGACCTAAGACCAGCGAAATGAAAATTATTTTAGCGAGCAAATTAAGCACTGGCAATAAAACTTTTCAAGAAATACGAAAAGGTCTTATTTTACTAAAAATGCCTGATTTTAAAATAACCCCTAAAAACAGGGTTAGGGGTTAAAACCTGATCAATACCTGATTTTACAACATGTAATAATAAAGTAATACCAATAAAACATTAGGTATTCCTATATAAATGAATCTACTATGATTAAATAAAGATGAATAAAGGCAACCAAATTCATCTGGCAAACTGTAAAATGTGTTGATTTCGTAAACTAGAACCCATTTATACATACTAGTGCATCTCTAAAAAATTTGAATATTGTGGAAAGAAGTGCAATATTTTTCTAGCATTTATTTAAGGAAGTGAAGACTCGTTACACCTAAACTTACCTAAACAAACAAACAAATAAATAAATGCATCTCAAATTATTCAAATATTCCATGTTGAGCATGAGTAAATTTCTATTCAAACAGCATAAATACTGTGCATCTCTCAAACTAGTTCAGTGCACGCAGCCACTCAATCAAGCCAGAGAAGGTCATCTGCTGACAAGCTTTATATGGAGAATTGGCTAACGCACCTGACCTGAAGATCATAGAGAACCTATGGTGTATTGTCAAGAGGAAGATGGGAAACACCCGAACCAAAAACACAGATGAGCCGAAGGCTGCTATCAAAGCAACTTCAATAACAGCGGTGTCAAAAGCTGATCACCTCCATGCCACGCTGCACTGATGCGGTAATTTGTGGTAAAGGTGTCCCGACTGAGTATTGACTGTATAGATGCCTGTACATTTTGTGATTGATCATAGCAAATATTCTAATAATTCGAGATTTCTGATTTTCATGAGTTATAAGCCATAATCATCCCAATTAGGACAAAAAAAGAGGCTTAAAATAGTTCACTTTATTTATAATAAATATTTATATGTTTCCTTTTTTATTTAAATTCCGAAAAAGAAAAAAAATGCAAATGCAAAATTTCTGAGATGCACTAGCATATGTTCCAAAGAAATCTGTCAGATCCAGAATTCTTTAAATTTTCTTGTCATCATTGTTATTGACTGTAATAAGGTTGTCAGTAAGGTCGTCCTGCACGTGTTATTTATGCCCAGAATACAGCGAGCGCATTAGGATGTGGTCAGAAAAAAGAAAGACGGTGGACTGAAAAAAGAAAGACAGCAAAAAAAAATACAATTTTTCCTGACTTTATGAGGTACAGAATACCAGTTGTAAGTTGTAAGTACCTCTCACACGAGACATTTCATGACAAATCCGAAGGCCTCGAGCAAACCATCCAGGAAGGGGCCTCTCGATTCCCCTTCACCCCCCTCTGGGAAGACAGAGAGAGCCAAGTGCGCAGGAGGAGGCTGCGCCCTACAGCTGTTTCTCATTCTGCGTTTACGAGCGTGTCCCTGGCCGAGGAAAGGCCACAGCTCGCAGAGGCAGCATGAGGTCGAGGCAGCTGGAAAAGCAAAAACTCTCAGCCACGTGCTCAACGCGCTGCCTAACACATCCGTTATCACACTGTTTTGGTGCAAGAGTTGAGCAGACTGTTGTTGTTAATTAAAAAAAAAATTAAAAATTAAAAATACAGAAATTCTAGGGATTGCACTGTGTGGAGAAGTGAAGGGTTAACGTGAAGGACAGGCAGTAAACCGTTTTAGGAAGAGCAGTTTATAAACATGGGTGGAAACCACCAGAACTCTGCTTAAGCTCACCGCCTGCTAAGAGTTGAAACACTTCAGCAAACACCTCGAGAGTTTAAGCAAACAAAGGAGCCGGGCCAGGGCAAGCTGTCTCGGCTCAGCTTCCCTGTGCCATCAGAGAGAGAGCATTATTTTCTTTATTGGAAAAAATGGTTTCAGTCTGATTATTATCTAACTATTATCCAGATAAAAAAAAAAAAAAACAGCAACAAGCAGCAAATCCATGTGTCTAGTGGATGTCAGTTTTAGAACATTTACGGAACTTGGTGGCATGGTAGTACAGCTCTAGGGTCTCCAGGTCAAGCCTGTCTGTGTGAAAGTGATGAATTGTCATTATTGACAGCACACAGTGCACAACAACGAAATGTGTTCTCTGCATTTAACCCATACGTGACGTGACACGCAGCAGAGGGCAGCTGTTTTCAGCTCCCGGAGAGCAGTGCTTGGGAGCAGCACATTGTTCAGGGTACCTCAGTGGTACCTTGCTGGTGACGGGATTCGAACCTGCAATCTTCCGATTATAAGGGCGCTTACCTAGCCATCAGGCCATCATCTGCCCCATGTTAGTCCTGTTTTCGGGTTTTCCCAAAAGATGGATTGGCTACAGTGATTTGCCACTAGGTGCAAATGAGTGTGTGAATGTGTGTGAATGTTGCCCCACGATGGACTGATGTCCCCTCCACAGGGTATTGCAGCCTCAGGCAATGTTTTCCTGGGATAGGCACATGATCCACGAAGATTCTGACTAAGATAAAGTGCTTACTGAAGCTTTACTCACTTCATTTGATCATTAGAGATTCATAAACCTTTTCATCCTCGATCATTTTAAAATGTATGTTATTAGGGATGCTCTGAGAATATTCCCAAAACACTGCTGTGACGTTTACTTACTGGATGGTTTTATATATCTATATATATATATATATATATATATATATATATATATATATATATATATATATATTGT
>JAOVYU010000004.1:6355906-6366682 GCA_025674565.1 Synodontis membranacea
TGTGTGTGTGTGTGTGTGTGTGTGTGTGTATATAGCACATCAATAACGAGCACATCCATGGAGAGAAGAAGGAGTTTGTGTGTCGTTGGGAGGAGTGCTCCAGAGAACAGAAGCCCTTCAAGGCCCAGTACATGCTGGTGGTGCACATGCGCAGACACACAGGGGAGAAGCCACACAAGTGCACTGTGAGTGAAATTATCTGGCCACACACACACACACACACATCTGGTTTTCTCAAGTTTTGATTCTAGACACATCCTAAAGACATGCAAACACTCAAACTACATAGGGGCGTATCTCTACACACATACAACACACACTTTCCAAAGTATTAAATATACTGTATGCGCTTTGGTGTTCCTGGTCTCTCTTTTCCTTTAAGCATTTTGCCAAATAATACTGTTAGTGGAATCTGATTGTGGAGTCTGAGTATTGTGTGTGTGTGTGTGTGTGTGTGTGTGTGTGTGTTGCAGTTTGAAGGCTGCTCCAAGGCATATTCACGTTTGGAGAACCTGAAGACACACCTTCGCTCACACACTGGGGAGAAACCATATGTGTGTGAACACGAGGGCTGCAACAAGGCCTTTTCCAATGCCTCGGACCGGGCCAAGCATCAGAACCGCACACATTCCAATGAGGTAAACGTATTACTGCGCATGCACCCAGACTGTGGAAAGAATCAGATTTTATAGACATATACATCTCAGAAACTCAGGCATCCCTTTTCAGCTGTCATGGTGCTGCTTTAGATTTTTGGAGCTGCTGTTTGTTGAAACTTCATTAGGTTTTAGGTTTTTTTGCTTCAACAAGTCAGGTTAATAATCAGTTATTGATTTGAATGATCATGGCATGGTGGCGCAGCAGGTCTTGTAACTGGTGGTGTCCTACTCTCGGGTAACTGTCTATCCAGAGTTTTGCAAGTTCTGCCTCATCAAAGTAGGTGGGTTGTCTGTGTTCCATTGCCATTAGGTTTGAATATCTATGCATGGTTCCCTTCAAAAGATTAGCATTCCACCACACATGCAGTGTTCCCGGAATAGACTCCGGCTCCTCCGCAGCCCTGCCCAGGATAAAGTGCTTATAGCAGGTGGATGCTCAAACAAACACTGGTCATCTTTAGTTCCTTGCAACTGCCATTAAAATTGGTTCATGGTTCGAGAGGAATGGTATGTTGTTTCTGGAAATGAACCAATGCTGCCCATTATTATTATGCCTGGATTAACCAGAAGCAGCACCAACATATTATAGATGGAAAAGTGCTAACAGTGAACAGCAAGCAACAATAAAGGGTGTTATTTCATCATTCTGCTTCTCACTGAGCTTTAGTTAATCCTTTTTCCCAGTGGCAGTAATAAACCACCAACTGCCTAATTCTATGTAAATATACCATTTTCATCATACGGTTTCAAATTAAGGCCAGAATTATATTTGTTCGCATACTCCCTCATCATGCCTAGTGATTGCTCCTCCATGCCCAACCATGTCCCATTAACTAGCTCTGCATGCAAGTGTGCGTGCAAATAATGAGGTGTGGAACTAATGAGCATGACAGCCCAGAGTGCATTAGTAAGAATCAAGCACATCCCCTGTGGAGAGACCACCTGCGGATCGCAAATACAAAATGAAACCCTGCGCCATTTCAGCCCTCAGCATATCCATCATGGCCTAAAGAGAAGGAAAATGAGAGAGCAAGAAACAGAGATATGTTCATCCCAACTTTTGTAGCACACGGTCATGAATCAAACACTCTTGTGTTGGCCAAATCGACATGCCGGTGCCTCACTAAGTAATCAGATCCTCTGAGTACTCACACAACTCTTCATTTGAAGCTCATTTCAGCAAACAGGGCAGATAACATTCATACAAACAAGCAACAGGTCACTCATGTCGTACTATCTTTGTTGGCAGATTAGCAAAGCAAGCTTATTAAACTAGAAAACTAGCTACATACCCTAACCAAAGGCACCAACGATCTCTTTTCTTTATAACGTCCCTAGACAGATTTAATGGCAGGTCGTACAGTATATGAGAGGATAAGACGAGACCACTAAATTCGTGTGAGGGACCAAAAGAAATGCCAACCCATATGCACTATAGGACTGGTTTGAGCAATCATTTGAGCCAATTGTTTTGAGTAACCACATCATACCTAACTTGCACAGAAAAGAGAAAATCTCAATGGAAATGTTGCTTGTTGCACTTTTTCTTTGTTGCTTGGATGCTTAGCCCTGTTTTTCTTTGCAGAAACCATATGTTTGTAAGATTCCGGGTTGTACCAAGCGCTACACGGACCCAAGCTCTCTCCGCAAACATGTCAAAACTGTGCATGGCCCAGAGGCACATGTCACCAAGAAACAGCGCGGTGACCTGGTGCCCCGACCTCAGCCACCACCACGAGAGAATGGAGAGAATGAAGGAGGAACCAAACAATCTGGCCGGGAAGGACAAGACAAGTTTGAGGCCAACAGCACCACTAGAGGCGTGGAGGACTACCTGCAGGTCAAGTCAATAAAAACAGAGAACTCCGTGGTATGTTCCCTTCTGCTCTAGTACAATAAGATAGATGGATAAGTCACTTTAGTTATCCTTCACAACTTCCATACATGGGTTTCAATACGTCATCACTACACCAGTTTTAGACTCAGTTTTATCATATACTCACTGGGTGGTTTAGCCCGGATATTTTTTTCATCCCCGATTAATTCTGCACTAAAAAAGCAGTTCTGTTCATTACTCAAACTGAAACATACTAACAAAAGCATGTGCACTGCTACAGACAAATCCAACCTGTTTCTTTCTAACCTGCCGTCTCTCTCTTTCTGCTTATGGACTACACTCTTTCTTCTCTTTTCTGCTTTTTCACTTTTCCTATGGACAGGCATTACTGAGGTGAGCACTAACTTTTAATCCATTTCCATTCTTTTACTATTTTAGATGATAATGCATGTCAAATGCAACATTTAGACAAAAAGTGCACCTAACTTTATTAACTATTTGCCCTTTTGTGTGGGGGGGTTGGGGAAGAGTTGCGTGTTAAACCATTGTTAATTGAGTAGGTTCCAGAAGCCTGAGTCCATTATCTTTTTTTTTTTTTTTTTTTTTTTTGCATATAATCAGTAATGGTAACAATTAGCACTGTGTTAGAAGCATAAATTAAATATAGACAACTGAGTGCAAAATTTGCATTCCCAATGGCTTTTGGCAATTTGCATTCCTGGGCAGATGGTGGCCTAAGGGTAAGGGAACCGCCCCTATAATCGGAAGATTGCAGGTTCGAATCCCACAACCAGCAAGGTACCACTGAGGTACCCTGAGCAAGGTGCCGCCCCCAAGCACTGCTCCCCGGGCGCTGAAAATAGCTGCCCCCTGCTATGTGTCACGATTTCACATATGGGTTAAAAGCAGAGGACACATTTTGTTGTTGTGTGCTGTGGTGTGTCAATAATGACAATGAATCTCTTTCACTTTAAACCTCTGTCAAACTGAACAACAAACGGTGGACTTGCTAAAATGAAATATTTTTATGAGTTTTAAATGTTTTTTCAAAAAAAAAAAAAAAAAAAAAAGATCTCAGTCCAGAACATTGCATAATCCTAATTGCTATATAAATGTTTGTATGGTTTGTTTTGCCTTAAAGGCGTACAACATTTTGACGTTGACAATATGGCGTCACATTTGAAAGAATAAAGCAGAAAATTCACATATTTCAATTTGATTCTATATATTTCTACCTGCCAAAACATGGATTGTCAATGACACACAAAGAGATTTAAAATGATTATTATTATTCAAACGTTGTACATGCAAGAGAAATATACTCTGTTCAAAGTATGTTAAAAGATGTGGTATGTATTTTGATCAATATTCCTTTGTAGCCTTTGTTGATATAAACCGCAACATATTTTTGATTTCCCAAGAACCCTCATGGCCCCCATGTCCTCCACCCCTTCACAGAGATCTAACTCATCCAGCACCACAGGATAAAAGCAAAGGCAGACTAAATATTCTAACACTGGGGCTGTTTTTGCGTGAGAAACAAATAGTGCAAGTGATCACACTGTGATCAAGAATGACTTGGCAGTTCACATGGGGACAGAATACATTTACGTCATTCAGGGTGTGTGGTGAGATGACACAGATGGAGAGAGGCGGCATACTTTATTTATGTTGGGAGTGTTTCCCCTTTGTAAATTTGGTCCAGGCTGTATTCATAATGTACAAAGACATTGCCAAAGGAAATTACAATTTGTTAGGCACTTAACCTTAGCTTTCTAAAACAATCACATAGGGAAGCAAAAGTGCTAGACAGTAACATAAGGAATGTGGAAAGGTTTGGCAGAGTTATTCACATAGGACATGTAAAACGGGCAGGATTAAAAGAGCAGTAAATAGGATTTCCTCGCTTGCAGCAATACACTATCCGAATTTGAGTAGAAATATTTGAGAATTTGAATTGTGATGCAGTTCAATTTTGCTCATTTTCTTATGACTAGTCTTATGACTAGTCGTGACCCCTGCCTTAAATGATCAATAACCTATGTATCTTTTCATGATGACTTGGGTAGTGTGAACTGTTATGAATTTGCACTTGTGAGACCGTATTTCTGAGTCGCACATTAGCACATCTGCGAGCAATGCCACCTCAGACCTCCATGGTCTCGGTACATTCAGTGAATGTGTTAATGGTTCCTTACAAACCATTCAGTGATATTTGATAGAGGGTGTATTCCCACATCCAACCTAGTGTTCCCAGGAAACCACTGTGACCCTACAGTAACTAGGATAAAGCAGTCACTGAAGAATAATAAATGAATTAATGACTTCACTATGAAATCACACTCATGCACCTGTGCTGCCCTCGTTATTTCTCTTTTAGATGTATCAGTCCAGCCCTGGTGGTCAGTCATCATGTAGCAGCCAGCCGTCACCACTTGGCAGTGCCACCCACCATGACGGTGGAATAGAGTTGTCAGGCCCCGGCGGGGGCAGCATGGGAGATCTGAGCATGCTGGATGACGTGCCCCTGGTGGACTCGACTGTCTCCACGGGCACACTGGGCCTCCACCTGCGCAGGAGTGCCAGCCCGGCTCGCAGACTGAACCACCTGAAGCAAGAGAAGTTGAAGACTGTGAGGGAATCGTGCTCCTGGGCAAATGCTGTTCCACAAGCTCCTGACACCAAGCTACCACCGATCCCTAGCAACGGTAAGGCTAAAAAATACTGCATTATATGGGCGTTTTCTTCAGTCATCCATGTTATTAAAATATTTAAGAGAAGTAATTCAGGGGGAATGAAGTGGTATGACCAGTTTCTTACTAAGAATTGCTGTTACATAATCTCAAAAAGTGAGAATGATTATGATATTATTATGAAACATCTTAACACCCACGACCTTTCATTATAGGTTCCTTACTGGAGGGCTCTGGACATGTCGGCAATGTTCCTGTTCCCATCACCAGCCTTCGCCTGAGTGACATTTGCCCTGGTGAGACGACAGTTCTGTGCCATCCAGTGGAGCGTCGAGACAGCCTGGCGAGCACGGTGAGTTCAGCTTATACACTGAGCCGCCGCTCCTCTGGTATCTCTCCCTGCTACTCCAGCCGTCGCTCCAGCCAGGCCTCACAGGCCGGCAACCGCCTAAACAACATCAGCTCGGCCGACTCGTATGACCCCATCTCAACAGATCTATCACGCCGCTCTAGTGAAGCCAGTCAGTGTGGAGGCCTGCCAGGCCTGCTCAGCCTCACTCCTGCCCAGCACTACCGACTCAAAGCCAAATATGCTGCAGCAACAGGTGGCGCTCCACCCACTCCTTTGCCCAACATGGATCGCATGAGCCTGAGGACACGAATAGCCCTGCTGGGAGATCCACATGAAATGACTATGCACCCACTTGGCCTACCCACAGTGCCCAGGAGATGCAGTGACACAGGGTATCCCACTACTAGCATGATGCCCCATGAGGTACCAGGCAGTATAACACGGCGGGCTAGTGATCCAGTTAGACGGGTAGCCGTCGATCAGCAACGTCTCCAGATGGGGCAGCGTTTCAACAGCATGAGCAATGTGAGCTCTAATCCACCACCTCAGTTTCCCTTTTCCAGCCGCCACTTGTCAGTGCAGAGCTATGTACGCTCTGATGGTAGTCTACACCGTCTCCAGTACCCTCCCCGACCTCCCAGCATCTCTGAAAACACTGCAATGGAGACAAGTGGAATGGATGGGTCAGTTAATGGCACTGCTGATGACTTGATGTTGCCTGATGATATGGTTCAATACCTCACTTCTAATGGAGATTCCACAGAACACAATGGATCTGGGTACCGGCACCAGCAAGCACAGGGCTTCATGAGGAATGGTGCACCTCCACCTCAACCATGTTACTACCAGAGACGCATGGCTGTGGTGGATGGCACTGTGACACAGCAGACATCAGCATCTTGCCAGACTAGTCCAGCACAACAGCACATGTCTCCCAGTGCCAACAAGAGCCACATGCCTGTGCAGTGGAATGAGGTCAGCTCAGGGACAGTAGAGGTATCACCCAGCCAAATCAAGCAACAGCAAACATTGGATTGGGGAAATATAACTGGTCTCCAGCAAAAACAGAACTATGGCCCTATCCAGAACCTCAGATCCAACCAGCAAGTAAGACCCATGAGTCAGAACCTTGCACATGCTGCTCAGCAGAGTTCTATGCAGAGGAATGAGGTTATGGCCCAAAGGATGAACTATAGCCAAACTGTTAGGCAGCAAGGCAACAAGAACCACCAGAATGAGCATATTCACAATCAGCATGGATACCACCAAGGAAATGACATAAACAGAGGCGCCAACCAGCATGTCTCTTGTGGTAATATTACAGGAGGCAATGTAGGTTTGACAAGCCCATCTAAGAAAACAATGCAGCCCATGCACATGCAGAATAACAGGGTAAGAACTAAGCCAGTGGTCAGTCAAAGCCATGCAAATTTTGAGAATAATCAAGGAGATTATTCCCATATGAGCAGTGATCAGCATAACTATGATACTCTTTCCCAGAATCCTATCCTGAACGGAAACCATGGTCTACTGCAGCCAAGGCCGCCCACAGAATCTAAACCCTTTGCCAGGCAGCACTCAGGGCCAAATGCAACGACAGCACAGCAACCTGGTTACCTACAATCTCACTTCAGCCCAGTATATGACACCTCTGAAGCTAGCCCAAAAAAGCCTGCTAATATGAGTGTTAGTGACACAGACAGCAATGGCATGTTCTACACAGGACAGATCCACATGTTTGAATCCAGCAGTTTGAATACAGGAGCAGCGGACTGTGGCACAGATAATGTAGCAATGGCTGCTGTCAGCTCCCCAGGAACTAATCAAGTCTCAAGCACAGTGGACTCCTCCAGTGGAGTGGAGCAGACCCAGATTGATTTTGATGCCATATTGGATGATGGCGACCACTCCAGTCTCATGTCAGGAACTTTAAGTCCCAGTATCCTCCGCAGCCTGTCTCAGAATTCCTCCCGCCTCACTACTCCCAGGAACTCCGTGACATTGCCTCCGGTACCCGCAGGAATCGGCAACATGGCCATTGGAGATATGACCTCCATGTTAACCGCGCTGGCAGAAGAGAGTAAGTTTCTTAACATGATGTCTTAAAGGGCCCAACAGGAAGTAGAATTGGTGACTGATGACCTGTTGGCGCATAAAGAAAAAAGAAATAAGACAGCATTTTTTTTTTTTTTTTTTTTTTTGCTTGTTTTTATACATCTGTATTATCTGTATTATCCTGTATAGCATTACAACAAATACTTAGTAGTTTCCCCATTGCTTAAAAAAAGCCATATTTTGCCTTAGACCAATATATGTACTGTATATAAATGCAGCAAATCTGCTAAACTTCTGTCCAGTATTTTTGTATTCTCTTTTAAGGTGGTGAAATGAGAGTAGCAACAAGTGCCTAGCTATGCAAATGCATATGCAGGAAAAAATAATGAAAAAAACCTTGCAGAATTACATTTGATTGTCTTGAACATACAAAGAACGTTTGTACATTATGTAAATCACAAAAGTTTGACTCCTTCTATGTGTCCATGAGACAAAAAATAAACTAAGGAAAGGTAAGGAAATGTATAATAGGAATAGGGTGAAATGCAAAACACTTTTTTTTTTTTTTTTACCTGTGTGATATAGTCTCTCTTCAAATGTCAGAGAATGATTCTCCTGAACTGATGCTATACGTTAAGTATTATTGGCTAAAAGTGTTTATTCTCATTTCAAATAATAACACTGATATACTGTACAGCACCCAAAGGAAGAAGAAACTTCTTACTCAGTACAGATTTATCCAACCATATCATGCAAACCAATTTGCTTGGACATTGGACTCTGAACCCAGATTTTGCATTTAAATGTTTCTTTTTTTTGTATGTGAGTGTGTGTGTATGGAGTTGGATCTGTAGATACCTTTTGTACATTTTTTGAAATACAGTATTGTTTTTTTCTACTCTCGTGTTGTTCAAAGAGTTTATTTTTTGTGGGTCATTTTTTGTGCAGTTCTGTAATAACCCTAATGTGTTACTTATCTGCTTTAGCTCAGTGAAGTTTAAGTCAATGTGCAAAGTTCTCCAGTGACTAGATTGCATGTTCTCAAGTCTGTTTATAGAGTGAATATATATATACACACACACACACACACACACATATGCATGCTTATAGTCAAAAGTTTGGACACCTGCTCTTAGAAAACTTTTCTTCATTTTTACTATTTTCTACTCTTATAATAATAGGAATAAGAATGAAGATAAGAACTAACACATACAGAGTTATGGCGTGAACAAGAAAAATAGTAAACAACTGAAAACTATTACAGATTTTACATTCTTAACAGTATTCTTGATGAATACAGCTTCAGGATTTGGCTTCACCTAAGAAACCAAGGTGACCGAGTTCCTCACAGCTCCTAGGTTCTATATGAAAACCACTTGTTAGGGGAAACTATTTCATTTAAAAACATTTGAATTTATTTCTGATATAAATCTATACAGCAGCATTAAATTCGATATTAACACTTGTCTCAGAAACAAATTTCAACCGTACGCCTTTATCAAATTGTGTTTGAGACAATAAATATATGTGCTCAATCCATGTGTTTAAACATGGATTAATAATAAATGAGTGGAAGTGTATGAGGTTTATCTCATTTTCTCCACTGTGTAGAATATTAATGACTTGCATACTTGCATTCCCGCTTCATTACATGGTTTTTGAAACATTTTCCTGCCTTCAATTTTTTTTCTCAGTTTTTGGAGGGTTTTCGCCACTGCTATGATCTCAAAGCTACACAATCTCTTCAGAAAAAAAAAAAGTATACTTACAAAGAGAGGGGTGGAAAGCAGGCAGTCGCATGCTGAGCAGCTTGCTAAAGTTCAGCCGCCATGTTTTCCGAAATGAGCAGTGGCAGACAGGCCCAGGAGAGCCAGCCGCTGAAAGCACATTAAACACACACTTGAAGGAGGAAGAGGTCCAGGGACGAGGCGTTTGGAGTGAGCCGCAGGAACAAATGGTTTTATTCTGACAGTGAATTCAGCCGAGGCCTCGTTTGATCTGGGGTTGATGATAGCTGAAATTTCTTATTCTCTCTGAGAAACAGAGGACAGGAAAAATAGCCTGAGGATGAATAAAAAAAAGGGGGGGGGGGGTCTTAACAAGTACTCATCTCAGAGATTAGACTGAAAGCAGAGTTGATAAGAAATGTCCAGCACTTGATTAGAGAGGTGTTGAAGAGGAGTGACCACATTCACCTTTACCACATTGACTTATTTGACATAAGATCATGATATATTTGTGAGGAGTAAGTTTAACTTAGTAAAGAACAGTTGGATTTATTTAAACTAGCATTGCCTTCTTTTATTGTAAGGATTGGGTTGCATTTGTCTACAGGCTGAATAATCTCTTTAACGCATCATTAAGTAAGGGATGAATAGATGGAAGTCGATGAAACTTGGAATTAGATGCACGGGAAAGACTTGGAAAGTACATGTATAGTTTCTCTTATTAGACTAGAAGCCTAATACAATTGCATCTTGAACGTATGAGTCTTGATCTGAATTGCAAATAGGATTTAAATAGCATTCAGTCATAAATCCTGTGCAGTTGTATCTAATTTTTAACACCAAAGTGTACTGTACAGTATTAATGCCCAGTGCAATGTATGTGTCTTATTAACAGTGGGGCACTCTGATGATGGACTACTTGCTAATCTTCGACGTGGCCCAATAGTCTGCCACCACAACCACACCTACAACCACATTACAGAATATATGCCATATATACTGCACATGCTTTAAAGTCTGTTTAGTCAAGCCATATTTTGACCAAATATACCAATGTGCATGCTATCTGGGTATTATTGACTCTCCAGCTCATAATGTGGAATTTATGAGTATGGTAAGTGTTTTCACACTTTTAAATCAAGCACAATGTCCATGCATAAAGGATTAATTATGCTTATTCCACTTACATCAGAAGTGGGAAGTCGGAACTCAGAATGACCACATTTTTTGGACCTTCATGCATTCTAGTTACAAAGTGTGGAGACGTCTCCATGTTCATCCTTTATTAGCGGCAACCGTGACGAGTGATGTGCGTTCGCCCTGAAAACACCAAACTGTATAGTCTTACAGACTATGTATAAACTAATATGTAATATGTATAGACTATGTTCTAATGCAAACACTTGTAAATACAGAATAACTAATTGAAACATAAAAAGTGCTAAATTGTTTA
>JAOVYU010000004.1:6370400-6386061 GCA_025674565.1 Synodontis membranacea
TTCTATATACTATATTATATATAATCATTGTTATAATAATAGTAATAATAATAACTTTCTAATTTAAATGCATTTTCCAAACACTTTTATAGATCATATCCTGAAAATGTTAGAGGATATAACCATCAATTAAATAAAGAAAAGGCGGTGACAGGGCATCTTGTTTTAGGGCAAAAAATCAATAACCGAGTGCTGTGATGTGAAACAGAGGGCCAAAGATGGTTATTACGCCCAGCCAATCAGGCAACATGAATGATAATTATAACTCAGCAAACCCGACTTAGTTTACTCCACTGAGATCCTTCCTGATATCTTGTTGGATCCAGACAACTCTGCAGAACCCTGTAGCTAAGGCCATCCCCTGTGAGTGAGCCTGGCTGATATATTAACATGGATGCCTCGTTTGAAATACTCTGGATGAAAGAGTGATGCCTCTGAAGGAAGCCCGGGGCTGTGCACTCCAGCTACAGACGAAACCAAAGCACAGTAGTCCCATTGCGTCTTCATCAGGCCGGAGTTGATCTGTCAGCATGAAAGAGAGAGATCCAGACTGAAAAGTGTTTAATTACCTAAGAGTGAGATGTGGGCTTTAATCTCAGGCCGTGATTGTTACAAGGAGCCCACCTCTGTCTGACCGCACTGAGGAAGTCCCAGCAGAAGCAGTTAAGGTGTGAAGCTGGAAGAGTTTGTCTTGTTGGTGCATGGCTCCAAAAAGGAATCTGATGTAAATAAAAAATGAGAACAGCAAGAATGTTCTCAGCAAAAGTTTGGCAAGTTAATTTATACATTGAGTATTCTCTGCTCTGGCTTGAGTTTGAGGGATTGTAGTTCTGTTTCATATCATACTTATTTGGCCTTCTTTAAATTATTCATCTTCAATATAATTTATCCTGGTCAGGGTCACGGAGGAGCCGAAGCCTATCCTGGGAGCTCTGGATGTAATGCAGGAAAACACCCTAGATAGGATGCCAGTCCTTTGCAGGGTATCTCACACACATACACGCGTTCACACCTAAGGGCATTTAGATTAGCCATTCCTACCAGAATGTTTTGTAAGGTGGGTGGAAACCATGGAGGATTTCCAAGAGTCCAAACAGACTATAGCCAGAGCTCAGGATTGAACCCTGGAGCAGTGCAGCACCAACACTACCTGCTGTGCTACCACACACTATTTTACCATCTTCTTGTTCAAAAATATATAGATAGACATAGATATGTAGACAGATACAGATCTATAGATATAGAAATAGATACAGGCATTCATGTTGTGGTGCAATGCCCAGAGACACCAACCGACATGAAAAGTCCATGAAAATCCATCATATTTTCTGGCTGCCTTATAAAAAACACTTTGCATGTCATCTTTACATGGTCCACGTATTAATAAATTTTGGAGTACTGATTTTAAGTTAGATCTAGGTTATTCTTGTTATTCTATCTATTCCACCAATGTCATCATTTATAAGATGTTTTTGCCTTTTACCTTTAATAAACATCTGACAAAGATGACGTGCTCTTTAAACATCTCACTGCGTAAACTTTCCTCAGTTGTTGAATTTACCTTCATCAGTTTTCATTGAAAAAATTTTAAACTCGTCACTCTGTATAAGCTGATCATAACTTTGGACAAATTCTATAACAGATTGTGCCATAAATTGACGTCAGATTAGATAATGTAGATGGATGGATGGATGGATGGATGGATGTTGTTATAGATTTACTAATTTGTAAGCAGAATTTATATATATCTCTGTAAGGCTTCTTTGTGGCGAACAATCATTGTGCACACACTATCCTTTGTTAAAAGCGCTATAGAAATATAACTGAATTGAACTGAATTGAATATAGTGAAGATCCTCTATCAATCCTACAACTAAAGAAAATATAATTGCTACCACTTGTCTTGGGATTCCTAAAAAAAAAAAAAAAAAAAAAAGGTATATGTGTTTAAATGTATGTTTTAATCACTTTCTATAATTATAGCTAATTATCATCAAGATTATTTACAAAGTGTTCGATATTACCCTTTAAATGCTTTTTCTTGTCCTCCTTCTTTATTGATGTTTTTTTTTTTTTTTTTTGGTTTGTTTCAACTGATCAACTGACGTTAAGCGCTTACTTGTCTAATGTTAAATAAGTCCAACGTACAGTGACAGATTTCTCTTTCAACATGAATAAACTCAAAAACATTCTCTATTTTCTGCATTGACAGAAAGCAATGGCACTGCATCAGGGCATCTTTCAAGCTCAAAACGCCTGCAAGTGTCAATCATTCCAGATTCACATGTTGATTGATTCCTTTTGCTGTTAAAAAAAAACAAAACCTCCATTCTTTTGTGAAGGCTTTCCACAGAACAGTTGAGGTCCAGATTTTGCTGTGTGGCTATAGGGATTCCTGATCATTCAGCTGCAAGAGTGTAGTGAGGTCAGGCACTGATGTTGGCTGAGGAGGCCTGGGGTGGAGTCAGCATTCCAGTTCCATCTCAAAGGTGTTCAGTGGGGTTGAGGTCAGGGCTTTGTGAAAGCCACTCAAGTTCTTCCACTCCAACCTTCTTAAACCATGTCTTACTTTTGTGCACAGGGGCACTGTCCTGCTGGAACAGGTTTGGACTCAACCCCTTAGGTCCAGTGAAGAGAAACCTTAATGCTTAATTATTAGAAGATGGCAAAAGTTTTGGAAAGGCCAACCTGTTGGTGTGATGGAACATAAACTTATTGATTTCAAAACATATAGTGTATTTTAACATTTATGCAATGGCAAAAAAAAAAATCAAGCAAAAAAAAAAAAAATCATACAGTGTTACATAAATTAACAAAATATGTGTCACTTCAAAAGAGCAGTGTTTTGCATAAACTCTGGAGGTTTCTACAGAGGCGTTCTTCCTGCATGCCACACATGCAGTGCAGAGTAGAGCTGAAACCCAATCTCTTACCAGACGTGTATGGACATGTCAACACTATTAGCCCAAAGGACCGGGAACAGGACATTCTCTTACATGCTGTCTCTCTGGTTACTGTCTGTTATTGCATGTGTGCATTTTAAAAGCTTCTTTCTTAAATGCCTTCTCTGACTAAGCCGCTCAGACTCTTCTAAGCCATTTAATGGGACGTTTAAACGGAAGCCAGAGGCAAAAAAAAAAAAAAAAAAAAAAAAAAAAAAAAAAAAAGGTAGAAGAAGAAGAAGCTGTGCAGGTTAGTCTCTAAGTAATAGTCTGGAGGAGGAAGGGTTTGCATATGTCCTATGTGGTGGACTCTAAAGGGAGTCGAGGACCCCCTGGGAGCGATTTATAAGACATATTAATATCAAATATGTCTGTCCTACTGACTTCTGCCCTCCTCATTATAATAAGACCACCGGATAGCCAATCCAAGGGAAGAGTTGATACTTTTGTGAACATCCAGGGTCATGATTCTAGGTCTGGTGAATATTAATATTCCTCACTGAATAATTCCACACTGCCAAGAGGTCAGAGTGGGTGAATGGGACCCTGCGGCAGGGTTGCAAAGTCTCCCGAATAACCCACTTCGAGAACGAGAGGTTTACCTACAGTACCTACAGTGAGGGGAGAAGGAGGCAGCACGTCGCATGATGTACTGCTTCTGCTGAGTTTGTGGAACTGTGTTTAGCGTAAGGACAAAGCGGGAGCATGTACGCAGGCAGAAACGGAGACGGAGAGAAGGCGTAAACACTCAATTTCACGTAGGTGTATGTTTGCAGCTCAGCCTCATATGGGAAAGCTTTAGGAAGAACGCTAACTCTGCGCTTGTGGGCCACTTTAAATTGACAGAAATGGACTCCAGCTGCGCACAAACAGCCCCAGCTGTATTTTCACTCCCCACCTCATTCCTAAACCTGCTGATGATGGCAGCCCCTATTCACCTGATCCTGCCCTGCTCCGCCACCCAGAGCCCCCATGCAGGAATAGCTCCTCCATCTGAACATGCCACTGATCAGAATCAGACATAGCACCCCTCCTTTCTACAGCATATCGTTTATCACCCAAACCTCGCAAAACATTTCACAGTAATATGTTTATAGGCAAGTGCAAAAGTGTGCAAACCCTCAACAGAGAGAAAAGAAACCCCTACGTTTTACGGCTACTACACACTACTACAACTACTAGTGTACGTCAGTGGCCAAGACCGACGGTTTGTACACCAAGCAACAGTAAGAAAGCAGCGAGACAAAATGTCAGTGTGATCTTTGCTTCTATTTTTTTTAACCAAGGAAAGATAAATCCTGCCTTCTCTCGATCTCTACTAGAGCACAACACCAAGGTTCACAAATTCATAGGTCAAAATTCATCTAGATAAAGACTCTGCTGAGTGAAAGTGTGCACTTCCAGAAGCATATGCGAGTTTTACATCCTGCATTCTTTCCCCCTTTCATTGATTTTTTCCTTGCTTCTTGAATTTTATTTGCATTTGGCCTGATCAATGGTTCAACTGAGAAAAAAGCAAAAAGTAGGAATCGGATATCTCCAAAATCACTGTAACAATTCCAAATGTTAACACTAATAAATGTTGCCACTACTGGATTAAGACAAAAAGTAGAAGACAAATGAATGTATTTCATACAAACAAGATATTTAGAGAGTTTGGTGTTTCATAATACCAGACTTTCTTCATTCATTGAAGTAGCCAAAATGGGCAAATAGTGAATATTACAATGTTAATCGTTCCAAAAATCAAAATGATATCAATTCAACAGCTCCTCTTTGTACTGTAAATATGACCTAAATTGCGTTTAAGACCCGGTTTGTATTCTCAGAGCAGCTCTTGTTAAGCTCATGGTAATTTTTTTTTTTTTTTTTTTTTTTTTTTTTTACTTTTTTTTTTTTTGCTTTTGGTGCATTGTATTTTTAATTCTGGAATTATTTGTAAGTACGTTACAAAATACACATGTACTTTCTATCTCCCTATTCAAAAACCATGGGGATGCAAATTTTTGTACCATACGTATCGCATAGTGTTCAGCATCTTTTTGAAAACATTGCAAAGGAATAGATTTAAATGCCTGTGCAGTATAACAGTTTGGAATATTTATCTCTATATGAAAAAAAAAAAACAACAACAAAAAAAAAAAAAACGAATGTCAGTCTCAGAAGCAGGAATCAGGAATTTGCTTTGGCCAGCATCCATAAATGCAGTGGGCCTTGTGCAATCAACATTCTTTAAAAGCAGTGTGCAAGAGTGGTATGTCTAGATTTACCCCCCAAAAAACCCACAGAATCTAGATCATATCCCATTCTTTGGGATTTGGAAAAAAAATCAACTCTGTTGAAAAGAATCAGAAGTGGCCTGACCCCAGGTCATCATACTTACAGGACTTTTTTTTTTTTTTTTTTACATAAGTTTAAGATTAAAGATCAGCTTGATGATCGGCTAAGTGACAAACCCGAAAAAGCAACAACGACATCTGAGAAGGAGCCTGCTGGAGCCTGTAAAAACACAGGAGGAAATGGAGTCTGTCAAAACAGAGGCCATGCTCTTCAAAACAGAAACAGAAAGAGCCATTAAGCCATTAAGAAAGTGGTTTACTGCGAAAGTGTACAAGCTGCTCTTTCTGTACGTTCGTGCAGGTAGAATGGAGATTTCATTAACACTACGTGCTTTTTGTACAATTTTACCACTCCTCCCTGCACTGAGAAAAGACCAGAACACTATCTGACTCAAGACTTACTTATAATAAAAGTCTATGTGCAATTGCTGCATTCCTTCAAAAAAAAAATCCTTTTGCAAAATAGTATTTTTTTTTTTTTTGCATGACGCATTTATGTCCAGCTTAAAAGTTTTCATTAAAAAATAAATAAATAAATAAAATGATGCTCTTAAGGTATATACGGCAGCGCTGTCAAAGTCTGGAATCTGATTTTTCAGAACAGCACTGCTTGAAACTGTACCGATGTTATATGAGGATATTTTCTGCAAATGGATATCCCAAAATCTTTGTACTTGATATTTTCTGCTATATCTACAGGTTTTCCTGAACTGAATGAATTTTTTTTTTCTTCTCGTTTGCATGTACGTATTTCAACCACAAGTAAAATTCTAACATTTTAAAATCTACTCACACACACACACACACACACACACACACACACAAAAAAATAATAATAATAAAATGTGAAAAGAGGAAAATACAAGAGAAAAACTGTCCAAAAACTGTCCAAAAAGTGTTACAGGCACTGTGTGAGGAAATCACATTGTAGATATCATCATGCAGAATGACTGTTTTTAACACCACGTTTGTTAAACCGGCTCCTTACCCCAGTGTGATCTTTGCAGGATAATAACTTTGGCAAAAAAAAAAAAAAAAAGGAAAAGTTTTTAAAAACTTAATTTTGGTCAATGTTGTGGTAGTTTCTTGAAATTGAGGTGTCACAGTATATTATAATTAGAAAACTCCAACTCTGACCCAAATCAGATTTTTTTTTTTTTTGGTCTTGTTGGCTGTTTGCTAGATTCACAACAGCTCAGCTATATTTAATGGGTTTCCCCAGCCATCATGCACGTTCCATGTCTCGTACACCCGAAAATCATTTATTACCGGAAGACATCTTTGTCCTGTCTCTTAGACTTATCGTTGCTCGTCGGAATAAATATTTAAACCTGGAACCAACGTGACATCCTACTGCAGCCACTTTCTTATCGGACCCAGACGCTGGACAGAACATGATGTGATGTGTTAATGACTCAGGCTCTGTGTTAGCATTGGCCACTGCATTTTGCGTCTTTTGCAGGGGTTGCAACGTTGGCTTGTGTGAAGCATCTCAACACTTACAGGTCCGTCAGTGTCATGAAATAATTAAGCATAAATATTCATGCCTTGGATCTATGCAAAATAGCATCTGTTTTAGAATAACATGCCATCTGTTTTCGGGACTTTAAGGGACGATTGTGCTAAAGAGCCGATGTGATGCACGCTATTCATTTTGATCTAAAGCGATCGTTTTTTTTTTTTCATTGCTCTTAAAGATGCATGCTTTTATTAAGGTGATAAATGTTTTCTATGCGGGTCCTGAAACCCTCATCAAACAAACGCTAACGTTCATGCATTCGTAGTTTATTCTGCCTCATTAATTCACCAGGGTGTGTGTAATATTACATACAGGGAAATGCTTCTTCCTTCTTCATAAAACACTGGTTAAATGCTGATTAGCGTCTAAACTGTCTGTAAAACACTGTAAGCATGAAACATCGGTGTAAGATAAGATTCAAAGATGGCCACCCTGTACCATATTAGAGTCCCTGCTGTATTTAAAACACAAAGCCGTTAAATACAAAAGTGTCCTTAAGGTAAAGCCTGCTCAACACACACTGCAATCACATGTTCCGTTCCCTCATTTGTCTCTCCATCCGTCCTTCTTTCAGTCGCTTCTCTTTCCTGCCTCTCCTGTCCCTAAGAAGATTCAATTTCGTGTTCCCTCAGTTAAATTCAGAACTTCTCCACACCTAACATAGCACTGATGGCTTTTAGCACTCGGAGGCGTAAAACACACATTATAGGTGGGAAACCATTCCCAGCATCCCTCAGGATGGAAGACGGTAGGGGGGGTAAAAAAATCGCAAGGACCAGAGATCATGACCTTGCAGGACACTGGAAGGTGCTGTGTCTTGTGAAAAAGTGGCTCCCAAATTTGTTTCCCTGCTCCAACACACCTGATTCAGCAAACCAGCTAATTTTCAAAACCATCATGAGATAAACAAGTTCTGCTAGGCTAGAAATTGTTTTCCTCAGACCTGACACTGTAATTCATATGCGCAGTTCTAGACTACTGTACTGTACATGACCGTCTAGCGTGTTCAGACTGAGAAACACAAAGAGACGTAGTATAGGAGAATTTCACGGAGAGTGTACGAAGTTTGATGAACAAATAAATGTGAAGCCATGGAAACCCAAAGTGTCCCATGGGACAGAAGAGGCGGGGCTTGTAGTACAGTTGCAGTCAGAAGTTTACATACAGAGACATGGCATGGCAGTATTGGCCTTTCGGTGACTTCTTTGTACTGTTCTTTGTCTAGAGAAGAATGATTATAATCATGCATCTTTAACAGAAAAAAAACAAGAATCTGGTGCACAAGTTAGTAATTTCTTTAGTATGGGTTGTCTGGAATCAAAAATATGCATACAGCACATATAATATTTGGTTCAATGTCTCTAAGCCAGTTTCACCTTGACCAGACGCCTTTGGTAGCCATCAACAAGCTTCTGGCAGAATTCTGGTTGGATAATTCTGGTTGAATATCTGACCACTCTTCTTGACAGAATTGGTAGAGTTCAATTAAATGTGTGCGTGTGTCCTGGCACGGATCTGACATTTAAGTGCATTCCATATATCTTCATTAGTGTTGCAGTTAGGACTTGTTTTAAACTTAATGCTAGCCTGCTTTATCCATTCTACAACCAGCTTCGATGTGTGTTTGGGGTCATTGTCCTGTTGAAACACCCAACTGTGTCCAAGTTTCAACCGTCTAGCTGATGGTTTGAGGTTATGCTGAATAATTTCTTCATTATTCCAAGTTTCTTCATTATTCCAGCCAGTTTGTGCAATGCACCAGTTCCACTGGCAACAAAACAGCCCCGGAGCATGATGCTACCACCACCATGCTTAAAAGTTGGTATGGTGTTCCTCTGTACTTCTGATCATTGTGGCCAATCAGCTCAATCTTTGCTTCGTCTGACCATAAAACTTTCCTCCAGAAGGCGTTGTCTTTGTCCATGTGGTCAGCTGAGAACTTTAATCAAGCTTGAAGGTGTTGATTTTGAAACAGGGACTTCTTCCTTGGGCAGCTGCCTCTCAGTCCATGGCATTGTAAAACTCACTTGACTGGAGACAGAGATCCAGAATCTTCTAGTTCATAGCAGGCCTGTGACTTGATGGTTCCTGGGATGTTCCTGACCATCCAAACCAATTTCCTCTCAGCTGATGGTGACAGTGTGGGTATTTTTCCAGACCATGGAAAAGTTGTTACACCTCCCGTTAACTTGCATTTGTCAAGCAGACGCTTTTTATGTTGTCCAGAGAGAAGCTAGCTGTAGCATGATCAATTACAGGAAGTTATGCGTCCTTGGCCTTAGCAAGTTAAAAGACATTTTGGAACTTTATGCGCCACTGAATTCCTGATCTAAGTGGGTATATGTATATTTTTGATATACATATATCAAAACTATGTGTTGATTTCAGAAAAACAAATTAAATAAATTAAAATTGCGTATCAAATTCTTGGGATTTTTTTCCTATTAAAGATATAGGTTGTACAATTATTTTTCCACAGAAAAGGAACAGTTCAAAGAAGTCACTGGAAGCCCAATATTGCCATTACACTATAATGGAGTTTCAAGTAAAATGTTTTTCTGTTCTTTGGTCAGTAAAGGGAAATATGGGGCAATTTTCATCTGTGGGAATTACATACAGTATATGCAACAGATGTGGCGAACAGAGATTAGGTTGGAAAAATAGTGTTCCTTTATGTCCTTTAAGTATTAGGTGAAATTTGACCTGCCATAATAATTACCGTGATCAGCAGAGTAAGTGTGCTTGCCCAGCAGACATACGTGAAGAGAGAACATGAAGAATACAAAAGAGATTTCTGAAAAGTGGACAAGGAGGGGTGAAGAACCATGTTAAACTGCAAGGAGCAGTGTGGGAGAGTGCGTGAAAAGGCATCTCCAGCAGGAGGCCCAGCTGAGGGAGGTCATAAATGGCAGTTCCCTGAGCTAGAGACCTGCCCAACGATCCTTTCCTCCATTTCCCACCTCGCATCACCTCATCTCCAGTCCTCTGCTCCTCTCCCCTCTTGTCTTTCAACTTCCATCCGCTCTTCTCCCCTCCTGTCCTCAAGAGACTCATTAAAACTCCAAAAAAAATCGCACAGATTCTAACATGGGACTCAGTCTGACCCCCCCCCAAACATCCCTAGACCTGTCAGTCTAGTGAAATCCTCACTCACACACATCCACATATGCATAAAGTCACCAGCTGCACACTGCAAACATACATGCCAGCCATTCCATATCCAGACTTATTCAGAAAAGTCCTGAAAAATACTATTTGTTAGTCACCGTTGCATTTAATACAATGTGCATAATGTGTGCATGTGCATAATCACTGTATACTCCTAAGCACCAATCAGATCAACTGGCAACTGGAGGGATCTGGGTTGATAAAAAAAATAATAATAATAATAAGCCAATCATATATCCTGAGACATAAGCAAGTGATGAAGAGGCTGCGTTCCAGACAGTTAAGCTTAATTTGAGCAATACAGGAAGGAATTTTAGCACAAACGGGAAGGGGGGGGGCTGTCATCCAATATCTCCATATAATGATATTTTAGATATTTGGGGGAAATATCTCTGAAAAGCTCCTGAGATGATTTGCAAAACAGTTGGAGCAAAATAGAAGTCGGCATTGTAATCTAATGTAAAATCCAATCGTATAGGTCAGTTATAGAATCGCTGTTTGGTGGAAGACCTTCTTTGACCTTCTATTATGTCACTATAATCTGCACTCTGGGCTGGGAGCCATTACTTATACATTTTGGCTGTTCGAACATAAGTTGAACATTTAGTCATTACTAAATACTCCATGCAATGAGTGAATTGCATTACATATGGACAACCCCAGTGGCCGACTGTCAGCTACAAAGTGAAAGTTGTTGGAGAGTCGTTTTATATGTGTGCACCATTTAAAAATATACAAATGAAAAAATGTGCTGTTATTTATTAAAGAAAGGTATGCAACTGTTGCTATGATGAAATTTTGTAGAAGAGGATATTTATCTAGCAATTCCGGAAAGAGGCAGTAAGGTTTTTAATATGGGGGAAGTCTTCAGGACTGAAGAGCTGGTGCGTTCCACTTCCACTTTAATGTGAAAATTGTGTTTTGTTTTGTTTTCTTGTTCTGTCATAACTTTAAAAGAGAGGAAACAGAACGGCTGTTGAGCGAACGATCGTTTAGTGCTGATAAAAGCTAAGTAATAGCAGGATGCAGCTTGTTCCATGGATGTACCCCAACATTAAAGGTAACTATAAATGGATAACAAAATGTGATGTCCATTAATAAGTATAATAATAATAATAATAATAATAATAATAATAATAATAATAATAATCATTGCCAAAAATTGCCATGATATAAGAAAAATAATATATGTTAGGATGTACTTATTAGGGAAATAATTAATTAAATAATTAGTTATAGGAAAATAATCAACAGCCTTTTTTTTCCCCCTTACATATGATCCACTTCTTCTAAATATCTCCCATAATGGCTCATAGACTGTCTAACACTGAACGCGGTGTGATGTTTACTTGGAGGAGGATAATTTCATGTTTTCCAGGAGATGATCAAAAGGAGTGGAAAGCGACCTGCTCGCTGCTACCATTTCAGTCCTGCTGGTATGTCAAGACAAACCTTCCTAAAAGAACCCCTTCACTCTCTCAAGACAAACAGGCCCCGAGAATTCAAGAGCGCTCACTCACAAGCCCCTGAACCCAAAACACAGGTGCCACCACTCTTTCATCTCCGTGGCACTGAAGGTCAACAATGTAACGGTGGTTTGAACATAAATAATATATTTTATGTCTTCACAAAGTCGGTGAGTTTAAAGAATCTGCTCTGTTGTGGGTTGAAAGTGAGATACATGGAAAGACAGAGGGAGGGGTAATAGGGGGTCAGAGAGAGAGAAAGAGAGAGAGAGAGAGAGAGAGAGAGAGAGAGAGAGAGAGAGAGAGAGAGAGAGAGAGGCCAGAATTGAGAGTCCTGAATTGTGCTCCCGGTAGCAAGACCAAAGACCTTTCCTCTTCAGAATTTCAAAACAAAGCCATAGGAAGAACAAAGACCATCGCTGCCTCCTGTGTCTTGCTTGATTTGTCTCTTTTTTCCAACAGCGTACGTTTAGTTCACCCTTGAAGCTCGCAGGAACTGAGAAGATACAATACAGACTCTTTAAAATCATCTAAATCATTGTATTCATGGAAGAGCTTCCAGGATTTTTTAAAACGGGAGTTCAGTATCAACTACCATCAAGTGCTATTGTTATAGACATATGGTTAGGTATTACAGCTATTACAATAGCTTTATTAAAAAGTCTAATGCCCCCCAGAAATAAATATCCGCTTGTTGATTCGTTCTTTCATCCATTCATCTTCAGCTGCTTGCTTTATCCTGACCAGCCTTCCCTCGAACACATGGGAACATTTGGTGCAAAGCAGAGCTACACCCTCGAGGGGATGCGAGTCCATCACAATTTACTTACAGGAAGCCCAAACAGAAACAAGGAGAATATGTAAAACTCTATACGGACAGTAACCCAAGCTCAGGATTGAACCGGGGAACCCTGATGCTACGAGACAGTCCAGTTTCCTTAAAAAAAAAAAAAAAAAAAAACATTGTGAAGGTAAAAATCATTTTAATTTGGAGCACTCATTAAAAAGGTTAAAGCCCTAAAGGGTTTTTGGTTCCTCTGAGAGGACCCTACAATCGAGGCATTCTTCTTCATAGGTCCATGAAAAGAGCATGAAAGAGGTTTTTAATGTGATGCTTGCTCTACCATTTAACAGCAATCTTTGCTTTGCAATGCTTTTGGGAATCCCAAAATTAATTAGGCTATATAAGTGTCATGTTTATAATGAACTATGGGTATATTTCTGTCATGTTATTGTGTGTTCGTAAGGCTTTATACACTACTTGAAAATGAAAAGGTGAAAATGCATAATGCTCATTTATTATGACAGTTATTATGCATTATAAACCGGTAACATGGTGCATTAGGAGTAATGTTCATCCAGCCATCCATCCATCCATCCATCATCTATACCTGGGGCAGATGGTGGCCTAATGGTTAGGGACGCGCCCCTGTAACTGAAAGATTACAGGTTCGAATCGCACGGCCAGTAGGTACCACTGAGGTACCCTGAGCAAGGTGCCGCCCCCAAGCACTGCTCCCCAGGGACTGAAAATAGCTGCCCCCTGCTGTGTGCCACCATTCACATATGGGATAAATGCAGAGGACCAATTTTCATTGTTGTGCACTGTGTGCTGTGGTGTGTCAATAATGACAATGAATCACTTTCACTTTACCTACCGCTCATCCGTTAAGGTTCATGGGGATGCTGAAGCCAATTTTAGCCGACTTCGGGCTAAAGGCAGGATACACCCTGGGCAAGTCGCCGATCTATCATGGGCTAACACAGACACGAACAACCATTCACACTCACGTTCACACCTATGGGTAATTTAGAACAGCCACTTATTAGTTATTACACCTAATCTGCATGTCTTTGAACTGTGGGAAGAAACCAGAGCCCCAAGAGGAAACTCATGCAGGCACGGGGAGAACACACAACTCTGCACAGAAAGAAACTCCACTGTGCTGCCCCAATCACAAAGATGGATACACCACAGCTCTTCGTCCAAGGGCACATGATCAAAACTCTAGGACTGTATCAGAAACAGAAATAAACTGATAGCAGTTTCTGTTAACAGTTTATAAATGCATTATGAAGATTGCTATCAACTGTAATGCTTTCCTTAACCATGAATATATTATTAACATTACCAGTGTATTTACAGGCCATTATACATACAGCCTTTATAGAACATGTTAGCAAACTGATATTCTTCCTTTCATTTTCTGATTAAAAAAAAACCCCTAACCCTAACCCTACTCTTATAACGTCTGCCGTGGCAAAATGTATTATCTTTTAATGACCAATTATTTTTTTCTCCCATATTTGGTCTTGCCATTTCCCACCCACTGAGCACATTTTACATGCAGAAGCGTCAATAATATTTTCCACAAATAATCGGAGGTCTGTGCACACTGAGAGCCACATGCTAGAAAGTTTTCTTGGCGTGTTCTGGGTTTTCATTCCATCGCTTTTCGGTGATCGCTGGACAATGTGATGGAGCACATCAGAACTATTGCTCAACAACAACATGAGACAAAATCATAAAATCTGTGCATATTTAGGACGGAGTTTTGCACAGCCAGGCAGCGTTAGGCCTCAGATATGCAGAGCGGCTTGCACGGCCTGTCACTGGCTAATCATCGGCAAGGATGATAGATGATGTTTATTTTGTGGTGATGGAACACAACCCCCTGGCTGATGATAATTGTAATAAAAAGGACAGATCAAGCTGGCGGAGTTATTAAATTATCGGACCATAATTTGCATTAATGTCCGAGGGGGAGCCGTCTCGCATCCGGCCGCGTGGCTGCGGTGGAGAAAACGATATTTCCGTTCTTCCCCTGTCCTTGACTTCCAGAAGGTTCTTTACTTTCTTCTTCTGCTCAGACAATGTTCTTTGCTTGAATGCGGATAGCTCTGATATCATGGCGTACATAGTGGGTTATTACAGATTAGCTCAATTGCCAAAGCCCTCTACATGCACACACACACACACGCGCGCACAGAAATCCCACGTTTACTCCCTACATTTAGAGCTGTTTGACAAGGCAAAAAAGAGGCCCGTAATCACAACAGCGTGCATAATCACAGCATGCAATCATTCTGTATACTTTTCATATTTAACTACAGACATCTGAGACTTACAAATCTCCGCTATATACACAACAACTGAAGTCCAAGAAGGGCAGACAATACAAATAATTCAACAGCATCACAATTACACGGTGCAAGAGATCCTGTGCCACATGAGCGGCCCGTTTCATGTCTGTCTCACAT
Organism: Synodontis membranacea; assembly: GCA_025674565.1. Lineage (NCBI taxonomy): Eukaryota > Metazoa > Chordata > Actinopteri > Siluriformes > Mochokidae > Synodontis > Synodontis membranacea. The sequence continues at coordinate 6,385,096 of JAOVYU010000004.1, forward strand.
TCACGTGTTCTCTTCCCGCAGGCCCAGGAGAGGCGCCGTGTTCATTAGCCAGCCAAGGACTCGGAAACATTTGCCTCGGTTGTCCTTTTCTAAGCGAGCGTTTGAAGGGCTCTCGCTGGGGAGAGGAGGCCCTGGTGCCGAGCCAGCTGGACGGGAACAGAGGAGTAAAAGACGAGAGAAAGAGAGCGAGAGTGAGAGAGGAAGACAGAGAGGCTAATGGGGCTGCTCCTCTTTTAAGTGTGATCTACCAGAGGAATACACGGACACGCATAATCCCTGATGTGTGCTGAATTCTGCTGAACAGCCTGTTTTTACTCTCCTTTCCTCACACTTTGATAATCTCTCTTTTTTCCCCCCTTTCTCGTTCTTTTAATTCACTCAAGTCATTAAACGTGCTTTAGCAGCTCAGGTCAAAATAAAATAAAACCCAGATAATCACTGTGATGGTGATGATGATGATGATGATGATGATGATTATGATAATTAAACAGTTCAGGGTAAAATCCACACCTGTGAATTATCCCTGAGTAGAATTAGTAAAATTATGAAATTATTATTATTAAAAAATGATGGTATTTAGTCAATGATTACGGTGTCAATTGAGATCCACCAGAAGACGATTCAGGATAACCGTCAGAAAAACTTTTGCCATTATTTGACAAAAGTTATCAAAGATTCTTACTGCAGATAAGAAAAACGTTCATTTTTAAAAGGTGTGTTAACTCATTTTTACAAAAATGTTGGTTTAAAAAAAAACTCTGCTTGTCTGTCTATTTGTTCAAATCATATTTTGATTTCACCAGAAGATGGAGTGCTTAAGTATTTCTTTTCTACGGTTGTCTGGTTTATCCTACATCTAGCAAGACTTCTGGGATTTATTTTTTTTTTGCCTGCCTTACTAAAGTTCACCTGTCAGATTAACTGCAGTCATACTGTATAGCGCTTCCTTCTTCTTTCGCAAAATTG
>JAOVYU010000004.1:6399166-6410022 GCA_025674565.1 Synodontis membranacea
TCCGACGGGCTAAAGAGAGGAGGGACCATCCAACACGGTCATCAGCACACAGTTCAAAAGCAAGCAACCATGATGGTACTGTATGTTATGGTATAAAGGAGGCGTTAGTGCACATGGCACGGGTAGCATGCACATCTAAGAAGGCACCATTACTGCTGGGCAATATATGTACAGCTTTTGGAGAAACATGTGCTGCCATCCGGGTGTCTTTTTCAGGGAAGACCTTGCTTATTTCAGCAAGACAATGCCTAACCACATTCTGCACGTGTTACAACAGCATGGCTGGCATGGTAGAAGAGTCTGGGTGCTAAACTGGCCTGCCTGCAGTCCAGATCTGTCACCCATTAAAAACATTTGACACATCAAAGGATAAAGGAGACCTCGTACTGCTGAGCAGCTGAAATCCTATATCAGGCAAGAATGGGACAAGAAAAGAAAAAAGAAGAGGTTATGGAACGCCATGGTAAACTTGTCCCTGTCCCAACTTTTTCTGAAGCGTGTTGCTGGCGTCAAATTCATAATGAGCTTAAAAAATTCTCAGTTTCAACCTTTGATATGTTATTTTCATTCCAGATTCAAACACGGGTTTAAATTATTTGCAAATCACTGCATCCTGTTTTTATTTGCATTTTACACAGCATCCCAACTTTTTTTGGAAATGGGGCTGGAGGAAAATAGTCCACACAGGGTGGCATGATTTAACCCGACGTTCACTATACCCGAGTTGTGCTGCAAAATGTTCAGGCATTGTAATGCACAGCGATGGCAAGATCTGTCGCTCTTAAAACTTCCAGCCACCGTTGTGATTGTTGTCATGAGCTGCGTCTCAAATCTGACCCTGGACTTAAAAGAACAAACCAGCCTTGAAAATCCAGAACACTGGTGCACAAACCAGACCTTTCGGTAGGTTTGAAGGCCACATTTAGAGGTTTTTAAAATTCAAACGCTAACCGTAATATTAAAAATGTTTAGCGTTAGTACTCAAGTACAGTCTAGATGGCAAAATCTGTGTATATTTATTAATTAACTATGCTAGTGCAGTATGTTTTTAATCTCGGCTTAGGGTGTGTTCTTAGGCATGATGCTAAGCGGAGTGCCTAAAACCCTCTTACCCATCGCTAAACCACTATAGCGCATGGCCTTGAGTGGCAAATTCATCATTGTAGTCTGTTAAGAGTAAACGTTTTCTGCCGAGCAACATAATGGCCAAACATTCGCTTATTCTATGGACAGAACAATGGCTTAAGTGTAATAGTTTTACTGATTTAATACAGGTATCGAACAATGGTTTCAAGTGCGTCTCCAATCAGATTTCACAACCCAAATGACTCTTTTTTATAAAATGTATTAATATTTTACATACACCACAAAAAAAGAAATAAATAAAATCAATTTTAAGAAAGAGACGTAGACTGTGGTGGAAAACTCAGAAGTTTTACTTGTTTCTAGAGCAAATGGTGTTTACAGATTCTATCACAGGTGGAAGTTTAAAAAAAAAAACAAAACAGGTATTTATGTACAGTTGCTGGAACGCACACAAAATAAAACACATAAATACAGATATGGATATTAAATAAGAGCAGCTAAACAAAAGGCATGCACAGTAAAGCGATAGGCGGCGGCGGCTAATATTTCAATACGTCAGCAAAAGCGTTGTACTGGCTGCCGTTGTAACAGTCCTTTGAAACACTGGCTTTTCCCACACACACACACACACACACTAAAAACATTTGCAGCTTAAGTGAACATATTCAGATTTAACAGAAGAGGTGCTTTACTTTCATAGTAGTGAATAGTAAGGTAAGTGAACGTATAAAGCACTGAGCCCCTCTAGCCATTTGTAACCGAAGCCTGGGGTCCTAGCAAGTATCCATGTAAACATATCTACAGTTATACACACAACCATTATCATTACTCCGTCTTCTACAGTACGAGGCTGCTTACCGCACGGCGTTACAGTACTGCGTTTACACCAGAAGAGTTCGGCTCCACGACATGAGATCATGAAAGCGGCTGCTAAAACACGCATGCTTTTACCTGCATGCAGGAGGAACTCTTCGGGATGGTCGATTAAGACATAGCTAAAATGTTCAAATACCGTCGCACTGCCACATATAATATCTAAGCAAGTAGAAAGATCTTGAATATAGGCAGATTCCGCAATTTCGATTTTAGACCCTCATTTTAAATTTGAATTGGGCAATGAGTGGATTGCTTTTCTCAAGAGTGGATTGCTTTCTTCCAGATCCACTGATAAAAAAAATAAAAAAAAAGAAAGCTGGTTATCAGTGCTTAATTAGTAAAGCACTCTAGAAATCGGTTTTCTTAGTTATGTACTAATCTCATAATTACTGTATGCATATTAGATAAATTTGCCTTTATTCACTTGCATAGATAGTGTTTTGTTTTGTTTTGCGGTTAGGTTGTTTTCTGACTTACTACTAATACAGTGTTGTTAGTGTCTGTCCTGTAGTGTTAAAGAAGTCAGCTCACCCTTCCCAGAATCCTCTGTGCTAAGCCAGTTGCCATTTTCAATTATGGCAAAATTCTTGAAATCGAATGTATTTTGTCTACTGATCTAGGTTTTAAATTCTTTCTGCCGATCCATTCTGTTTTCCTAGGGTTTTTTCCGTATGCTGTGGGCCGGAACCGACCGCTGCCTTCTCACAAAGCTAACGAAAGAGATATATTTTTGGGTATTTTGATTCTGTATACATGTAAATGAAGAAAACATTCTGAGATGGGTTTCAAAGGGAACACGAACAGTGAGTTTGTGGGACTTTCCCTAGCAGGTAGCAGTCACTTGCTTTCAAAACGAAAGCGAAGCATCTTATTCTGGCCAGGGTGAGCGGGCCCCTTTAAATCTAGACCAGGGGTTCTCAAACTTTGTTTTTTTTTTCGCAGCCAGGGACTCTATTAACTATAAAATAAATTTTACAGATCCCTCGGCACTGATTCATGAGCATAAACAAACGGATTCAAATATTAGCCTCATTATTTTAAATGCGTCCTGGGGTGTTTTTATTTATGAGAGGCATAGACTACTATAACAGCTATAGGAACTTAAGAACAATACAGTAATAATAATGAAAGTGGACGGTGATTTTTCACCGCCATGGAAAAAAAAGAATAAATCACAGTGCCCTGGGGTCCCTGGACCCGCTCTGAGAACCAATGCTCTAGACAACTATTGTTTAATATATGTATATATATATATGTATATATTGAAATCATGTCCAGTTGTTCAAACGTACTTCTACAAGACATTAGATATAACCTGGATGACCGAGCAACCTTTTTTTCACAGACAGAACACACATCCAGGGCAAACTGTTGTTGACTTTTAACGATTCGGTGAGTTCGACGACGGAGAGACCTCTTCAGTCCCCAGTTGTGAAACTCTTGAGGCGCCTTTACGTTACATTTTCCAAAGCGTACCAAAAAAAGGTTCTATGAACATTAGTACATGGCTTAATAGTTAGGTAGCAAATCAATACGCTGTCAACATTCAGCATTCAAGAGCACAAAGTGTCATAACCAAAAAGCCAGGGTTCGATTAACAGCAGCTTTGTGTAAGGAAGAACTTTAAAAGGCCATACAGGCACAGACTTGCCCCTCCCAACCATAAAATTGGATAAAGTGGTTTGGCTAAAAGTAAATCCAATTTGGATCAGTTTAGAATTATTGCTCTAAAAAATTTAGATTTGCACTAAACACATATATATATATAGAATTGGAGAATACAAGTTGTCCTGTTTCAAACTGAAATCTGCCAAAGCTAGGTTGAACATTTTATTTGAACATTTTCTTTGGGTCTGTGAACATCGCTAAAATCAAGGTTCAATGATTAAGAGGTTTGCGTCAAATTGAGCACATCTGACATCCGCAGTCCTTTTAAATATCTCTCCTTGGTCTTCGAGAAAACCCAATGGCAAAACAATTTCTATATTATTCTAAGCAGGCTTCCTCATGGAAGTCACTCAACAAGCCAAATGATCGTCAAGCAAATTCAGGTATAACGGGAAATACTCAAGTTTTTTTTTGTTTTGTTTTTTTTTTTACAGAATGAACCAGGGATACATTTATCCTTCATCCCCCCCCCCCTTCTTTATGGACAAAAGGACAATTACTGTACAAATACAATCTCAGGTCTGGCATATATATATAGCATGCCCCCCTAAAGAGAATTTTCTGTAGGTCCAAATAATTGACATGCAACACATTTTCCAGAAATTTGAGGCAGCAGTGATAAAAGATGTCTATTACTACACCTACATAGGAACGAAGGTTCAACTAGTCCTTGCATCTACTAAAACGTCCTTCACTGAAGAGTTGACGCAAGCTTACAATAATACAGCAGCTGATTGGTCGGTTTTCTTTATCCGGTCGTGAATGTCGTTGCTTGCAATTTACGCCCGATTGATTTTGTGACGCAACCAGCTACAGGAAATAGTTTTGCCACGCCACTGACGGAACGGTGTTTTAAAAACGGGCTTAAAAGGAATACTCCGGAATTTAAAAACGGGCTTAAAAGGAATACTCTGGAATTTTTCAATCTGATCTCAGTATACCAAATCTGCAGTTCATGTGTAATCACAGCAGCCTTTTTTGTTGCTAGGGGTCCAAGCAGAAAAGTTTCCCTGTACTGGGAAAAACCTTTTCTCTGTGGGGGTCCAACCACCAAATGTTTTTTCTCTACATTCACACGCACTGAGAAAAATTTTAGACTTCTAATCGAAGTCTAAGGGCAGATGTTGGTGCGGTGAATTCATGTTTAAGATACAAGTCTCTATAACAAGAACCCAAAACTTCAAACAGCTGAATCTAAGAATGAACCTGTTATACAGAAATAAACATTTTAAGAAAAAAACATTCTCATGTAGTGTTACATTTTGTTCCAACAGTGAAGCGATACAGTAAAAAAAATACTTCAGATACTTAATTCTGTGCCACCAGGAAGAATCTGAGTCGCAGTGAATATATATCACATACCAACGAATTGTTCCCTCTCGAAAACTAGTCCCGTTTCTGAAAGGCTGAATTGAACAGATTTCGAGCTTAAAAACTTAATTTATGAAAGTGCTATAAAGGCTTGTTTGCATAAAAAACAACTGCCCCTAGACTTTCATTCTAAGCAAGTAAAATATGAACAGCTTTTCTGTTCTTTTCTCAGTGAAGGGAAATTTTCGATATTGTTGTCTATGGTCATTACCAACGCTCTGCAGATTTGGTAACGAGTGATTATTATTTTTTTTTTTTAAAAGCGACTTTTCCTTTAATAGAACTACATTTCCCTATAAGAGAATAAAAGCAGGTCCATTACACACATTCACAAGTAGGGCAATATAAGCAAACCAATTTCTGTATCACATACTGGAACATGGACCCAAAACCAAAAAAAAAAAAAAGGCAGCAAGCACAAGACTTGTGTTTTTAGCAAGCACTGGACTGTTGTTTTGGGTCTAATGAAGGATTCAGATAAGAACCATTGTCTTTTAACTAAAAGAAGACCTCTGATTGTGTTGTGGCTGTCCTGAAGAAACCAAGTCATTGCAGTAAAACTGGACTGGGCGTGAGGTTAGGATTGGTTTAGAATGCGATCGGTTGGTTTAGCTGTGGGACGAGATGTCAGAGGAGCTGCTGCTGTTGCTGTTGGTGGTTTGGGCTCGCTTGATGTAGAGGTTCAGCAGTTTCATCTGTCAGTGCACAAGATGAAGACAGTACTGAAGAGTAGCCATTACAATAAAGAACAATGCATGCATACACAATAAGGGCTGCATTCCGAGTTGGCCACTTCTGTGCGTATTCAAAGATAGTTTATGCGTGTGCTTAAGATTTTCCTCGCCTTCCCATTCAGACAATTTAAATACTTGCATCCTCAAGGTTGCTACTGTTTTTACAAACACTTCCCTGCACAAAAAAAAAGTGGAAAATGCACACTGAAGAAGAACATACTTATTTTTCTTATCTGTAAACTGCAAGACAATATAAAAGCAAGAGACAAATTGCAAATGAAAAAAAGAACGTTGATAAAGTACGTGAATGAGAGAATAGCAAGCATTCAAATAAATTAATAAATTATTGAATAGTAGTGCAGGAGATGATCAATATTATAAAATACATTTTGAATGTATAACTTTTGTTTAGTGCATCAATGTCTTTGCTGCTGTAGCACCTAAATTTGTCCACGGGGATCCATCCATCCATCTTATCATCCATCCATCGCTGCATTAATAGTCCTAGTTTTAATGACCACTATCATTGCAAATTTGGTTTCATTTAATAATATGGCTTCCATCCTCGTTATTCATCAGCTGTTAAAATAGCACTTGATCCAGCACATCGTATTATTTGCATTTTTTTTTTTTGCTCATATATTTTGCTCGTGCTTGCGAAGCCACAAGATACTAAATTGAAGTCAATGAAATTATAGTGTGTGCATTTTTAGTCACTATTTTATTTTGATTTGTCAAATTATCAAATTATGAAAACATGTCCACTTTTTGAAACATAGGCTTACTGAGCAATCGTCTGCTACACTTGTAGCTCACTTTAAGTGATGAGACACACCTCGTTTTAGGCAGCCTTTACCCCTTGACTTGACTGACACACACACGCACGCGCACGCACACACACACACACGCACACACATGCACACACACACACTATGTCTGCAGATTTACCTTGCTGCCTGTCAATTGGGCAAGATGAGGCTTCAACCCTTCTCCAATCACAGAATAAATTGCCACAAGGCAGAAGACACTGGCTTTCCGCACGCTGCTCTCAGTGTTGTCATAACCCTGAAACACAGACAAACAAGCCCTTTTTTAAACAGAGAACCTGCATTACTGCCATAAAGAAGAGCCCTCATTATGCCGGCTTTGCTTGTTTACACTGAAGTCCGCATAAAGCTACCCCAGTGTGTGGATTTACAAAGCATGGAGCCCCGGCTTCTATTGTACGTCTAACATTCTAAGTGTGTACACACTTATACCACCTTTCAAAGCAAGCAAAGTTGCTGGGGGTCACGTTTGTGCGAACAGAGATATATCCAAGGGGAAATTTAAGAGAAGTGGGAAGCGATTCAAGGCAGAAAGCTGCGCGAATTTTAGTTCCCATTGACGGACTGGTTTGATTTTACAGTGGTCTCAGAAAGAAGGACGTCAGTGTCAAAAATGTCACCCCTGTCTGGCAATGCCAGCCGTCCCTTTTACAAACACCTCGATTCTGGCTCTGCGTACCTGTAGTAGGCCAGGGATGATGTCAGGGAGCAGCTGATAAAGGGACTCCTCCGGAATGCGTTCGATGACTTTGGTCTGCATTTTAATGGCGGCCAGGTCGATGGGGTAGTCTGCAGTCTGCACGATGGGACACAGCACCTTAATGCACTGCTCCGGGTGGATGGAGGAAGCCAGGGTGGAGGCGGCTTCCTCTGCAGCACGCACCACCTTAAGAACAGACAAAAACACAGTGTGATGCTAAAGGAAGTATACTTCTACTGCTTCATAGAAGCGGTATAAGAGTTCCTATATGATAAGCAAGACCGTGGTAGCTGACACTTGGTTTTATACAGTATGGTTTTGCTCTGAAGGTTGTACGTTCAAAATTCCAGATCCGCCCATGAGCTTCTCTTTGGTCTTTTGAGGAAGGCACCTTACCTCTCAAGTGTTCAGCATTTGCTAAATTCGTACATTTCATTGGGCAGCCATGTAAGAACTATAGGCAGGGTTCCATGCAGGAACTTTTGCAGGGGGAAAATAAAACAAAAATTGCCTGAAGAAATGCAGTGTATTCCCTGTTCATACTTGCCATCATAATTCCCTTCACTTTAAGGCACTCTTTACCAATATGCTATGACTTTTCCACCTCAGCCAACAGTAAAGGAAAATGTGTCTGACCTCTTTGTGGGAGTCTTTGTGCGCCTCCAGTGTTTTCATAATGGTCAGTTCTGCATAGTTCCTGAAGCGCGCAGGTTGACTCCGCAGAATCTCTTTCAGAACACGCAGAGCCAGCGCCCGGATGGTGTGCTGAGCAGGAAAACAGCAAAAAAAACGACCATTAGACATGGATCCACACACTCCCACTCATACTCCTGATCCAGGAGTCTTAGTGCACTGAACTTTTTTAAAGTAGGTAATACTACTGATTTACAGATCACTGAAACCAGGACAGTGAAATGGTTCCACACTGCCAACATTTTACACCGTTGATTCGTTGTTCCAACTGTCTGGCGTTGGAGTGTTCCTGTTTACGCTTTGATTATCTTTACCATCAAAATGTAGATGCCTCCTCGGTGCATCTTTGAAACTGTCAAACGGAAACATTACTAACATAAGATGGGGGAAGGGGCGGGACTTCCAGGAGTGTCAATCGACCGACTGACTGACGAGACAGTTATTGAGAGAAAAAAAAGAATACTGTGGTTTTGTCATATATCCGAGAGATAACTCAAACGAGTGTACACCGATGTTAAAATGTGGAGCGCCTCCACAAAACGTGTTGAGGTTGGCAGCCCACAGTGCTATGTGTACATTGCTCTTTTTTACGAGCGCCATATACTGGCACGCACGTGGATCTGTGCAGCGGCTCACTCACATCTTTGTCCCCCAGCGTCTCAAGGAGCAGCAGCAGCATGGTTTTAAAATGCTCCTCCCATACGGCTACGCTGTCATCACGGGTCACCTTCAACAGCTCCAACAGGGCAGCCCGCCTCTCCTCCACACGCTCGCTGTGATTGGACAGCTCTTTCAGCAGGTCGCCAACCAGCTCCGTGTGCTGCGCAGGGCCTGGCCAATGCCACGAAAGGAACGACATACACTCAGATAACTGACCTGCTCATTCACCACCTCAAGAAATTGTTCCGCAAAAGAAGAAAAAAAAAAAAAACTACTACCTGCAGAATAACTTTTGGGAGCCATGATTTTGTTTTCACCAAACTCTTGACGACGACCTAAAGAAGAACCGAGAATTCTTTATTGTACTGCAGAACTGAAAGTGCATGCTGTACAGTAAAAATTCGATGGCAATTAATAAACAGATGCATTACCATCACGGAGATGATCCGCATCATCATCGAACACTGCCTCCTTCAGAGCAGCTTTATCGTAAGTGCTGATGGAGTCAGTGTAGTTGTAGGGATTGTACTCGCGTGTCCTTGGCCCCAGGAAGGAGCGAGGTGATGGCGTGTTCAGTAACGAGGTCTTGTTGTCCAGAGCAGTTCGGCCTCCCTCCATCATGTCCGTACCTAGCCGTGGGTCTGCAGCAGAGGTCGCTACAGCGCTCTGCGTGTAAGACAAAAACCATGACACTCAAGAATGTGGAATTTTCATAGAAACATCATTAAACCGTAAAGAAGCACCTATATTTGTATGTATGCATCTTGGAATCCGCCAGAAAAATCTCGTTTTCAGGTGTCTCACATATCAAATAACGTATATATATTGTAAGTAAGTAAGTAAGTAAGTAATCTTTATTTATATAGCACCTTTCACAGGCAAAAGCCACAAAGTGCTTCACAACATAGTAAAATAAGTAATAAAAAACAGAAAATAATACATAACATAAAATATAACATATTGATGCTGTTGTCTCACAAGCACTCCACTCCAACCTCCATTCTGATGTATAGATATCACTAACTTATCTGAGACCTTGATGTTATCAGGTTCAATCTAAGACATTTTATTAGGTTCATTCATCTTCAGGGAGTTTTTTCATACTGATTCAGAGACTATACCCTGAATGAGAGGGGAGCCCCTGGTTAAGGTTCTGGACCACTGATCATAAGGTCAAGAAATGGTACGCCATGCTGCCAGTGTGACCTTGTGAAGAAATTCACTGAACTGTATTTATATACACTACACTTGGATACACTTGGAGCATTGTCCACAGGTGTGATGCACAAACTGGCTGCTTTAGTTTGACCTTTCTGTCCAGATCACACCAAACTAGCTCCATCAGGTTCAGATCAGGTGACGATGGAATCACATCATCTGAAGTTTATGAAATAAATGAAAAAAATATATATAGTAAAAACCTGTGTTGTGCAAAAACTTTTGACTGGTAGTGTTCACTATTTTGACAAAAGTACCGGTACGTAGACCAGACCTGGGCAAACTACAGCCCGCGGGCCAGATCCAGCCCGCCTAGCCTTTTAATCCGGCCCACCGAGACTCATTCAATCCACCCTTCTGGAAGGCTTGCCACTAGATTTTGGATTGTAGCTTTGGGGATTTGTGTTCATTCGGACACAAGCACATTAATGAGTTCAGCCACTAGTGTTGGCTGAAGAGTCCGATGTTCAAGTTCTTCGGGGTGGGTTCAGGTCAGAGTTCTATGCAAGACACTTTTGGGTTCCAGTGAAAGAAATCTTCAAACTACAACATACAAAGACAATTGTGTGCTTTCAACTTTGTGGCAACAGTTTATGGAAGGCCCACATACTGTATGAGTGTGATGCTCAGATGGCCACAAAATTGTAACCATACAGTGTAAGTGAATAATAAGATTTTATTATTATTTTTTTTTTCTTCCGAATTATTTTGGAAAATGAATTTTTTGATGGATGCACAGCTGGAGAGCTACAAAGTGACCAATGATGTGGGTGTAGCAGTAAAGTCCAGCCTACTCTGTTCACTACAAAGTGAAGTGACCCTTACTGCGTCGTCTTTCTTCATGTCACGTTTGATTGGCTCATAGCTGTCCTCCTGGCTGCGGAAACTGAAACTCTGAATGGCTTCAGTGACTCCTCGCAGAGAGCTGTAGATCTCCTCTGAGTTCATGTTCTCGGTGTCGTATTCCAGCATGCTGCGTGCACACACACACACACACACACACACACACACACACACACACAC
>JAOVYU010000004.1:6418710-6430111 GCA_025674565.1 Synodontis membranacea
CATTCACCTCCCCCCATCGTCGTTAACATGGCACACTAACTAACGAGTAAATATCTAATTGGCACTCCATTTCAAAAAGGTTGCTGACCCCTCGTGTAAAGTGACATAATCTTATTTCTGAATGTATGAGTTTTAAACTGGCAGCAGCTGATGCACACCACGAGCCTATTTTTTTTAAATTGTGTTAAAGACGCTTTGTTTACGGCTGAATTTTTTTTTTAAACTTAACGCTCATGTTTGCACTGAAATCTGAATCAAGATGATTTTTTTTTAAATAAGTAGTTTTCATTTTTCGAAAATAATCAGCGAGAAGCGCGGCCTAGTTGCGAAAAATTTGCACGTAATAATAAAACTGACTAGCGCAATAAAAGACATTCCCCATCAAAATTGCTTAATACACTAAATAAAAAGGTACAATGCGTATGAAATCAGAGAAAATACTACATGGTGTCAGAGAGCGAATCTTCTTTTGTGCTTTTATTACTAACACACCTGTTTATTGATATTAAAATGTTTTTTTTTTTTTTTCTCGGCAGAGGTTCGCAAATTCACAAGTTGATGATGAATTTGCTTTTTGACTGAGCAAATTTTATTTGTGTTCGTTTTTGACCGCTTCCTTAGCTGAGATGTATCTTCTGTGTCGCTGCAGCAAAGGGGGTCCGGAGCACCAAGAGGAACCCGTATTGGAACCCAGAACCTTCTTTCTGTGAGATGACAGAGCTAACCACTGCCACCCCCCAAATGTAACAGCAAAAATATTTAGCTGTTTATCTGCAGGTTAATTTGTGACCAGGGAATCGTAACTAAGTGCAAAACGGAAAACACTCATTATATGTTAATTATGCTTTCATTTGTATAAAAATATGTCTGTGCTGGGAGGGATTTTGGCTGTCAAATGAAACCACCTCCTCATACTGACGTTTTAAATTCCTCATTCATATCTCTACTGTAATATGGATATTCCCTTTCAGGTTATAATGAAGGTCATAAATGAGGCCATTATTTCAGCTACTTGTGATGCACATCTAATCTAGCTCCTGCATATTTGCAGCTTTTTTTCTAAACTAACCCGTAATTAAAGCACAACAGGAAACCCTTCCACAGCTGTTCCTCTTTCGCACCATGAACACACCTGAGGGTTCTTTGGCTCTTCAGAAGGTTCTGGAGGCCCAGCAGGCCTTCTTTCCTCTCGGACCAGTTGGAACTGGCACAGTGGTTTAGGATCTCGGCTACGTCCTCTGTCTGACGCATGTAGTGCGGCACTCCTCCGTTCCGCGAGCTATAGGAAAGCTCTGAGCAGGCACTGGAGGCATCACTGTTGGCGTCATCATCCGAGTACATGCCAGGAGACTCGTACCAGCGCCGCACGGGCCTCCGCTAATGATCCGATAAAACACAGAGCACAGCAAGACTCCGGATGTTTAATAATGATAACGCTGTTATATTTGGCGTTAACGCAGCAGTATACATGCAGCTTCTTTTCTGAGGATCTGCTGCTGATGCATGAAGGAAAGCGCATGCAGTGGGTTAGTGACTGCCGTCATGTGTCTGGAAAAGCTGTTACTGCACTACAGGGATCCGAATCACTCCAATTCAAAACAATATGGAGTTATATCACAGCGCTGTTGAGAGCTCACACCTGATTGGTCAGAAGGTGTTGATTCATTTTCTATTACAGCAGCCCTGACAATAGTGTGGACTGTAATTGAAATCACGGGCTTATACGTTCTTTTTTATACGTTATCATTTCTATAGTAACAGCTAATTCACAGGAACTCTTTTTTTTGGGCCGGATGCTTCAAATAATCTAACAAAGACAAAGCCCAAAGGTAAAGTTTTCAGTGAGAAAACGTTCATGGAATGAGTCTGCAACGTCAGCTGACGGTGGAGCCAAGCTGTCCACTACATACAATAAAAAAAGTCCAAAGGAGATCATTTCAATTTGCGGATTCTCAGGGAACGAAAGTCTTTATAGCCGCTACAGTGTAAAGTGATAACAAGAGCTGGTTTGTTTCACTCGTGTTCCACAACATTATCCATAACTTTAAACAGACAAAAAGGACAAAACAAATAAAAACCTCTTGGCAAACTGCTGTTGTATAAGAGGAATAAAACACTCCTGAATATAAGTGGAAAAATAGTCAACCTCAGTGGAATAGCAGTAATCACGCCACTGCACTGTTGATTATTTTCCTATAACGTCATGCAGTGACGTGTTTTATACCTTACATAAAAGATTACTAGTAGTGACTTTTGTTAGCGATGTCTGTCTAATGGGCTCTAGAGATGATGAAGATGAAGAGGAGATAGAGGTTATATGTCAAGAAAATAAACCAAACCTTATTCCTGGAGTCTCCTAATAGCTGGTGAGATTTAAGACAGACAGAGAGGGAAAAGCAAAGACAGTGACATGTCAGGATTTATGGTTCATAATTCCCACATACTTCTGGTGTTAAGAGCTAAAGGTCAGCCATGTATTATGGCTCGCCATGTATCTCACCAGAGCATCAGCCACTGCTGCCTCCACCTCCATGCCTGTGTTCAGGATGCGCATGGCATTGACCGAGGCAGAGATCCGAGCCTGATGGATCAGCCCAAAACGATCTGAGAGACAGGAGGGAGAAAAAGAGAAAGCCAAAATGATCATTGATGGGCAATTTGTAATTTTAGAGCTCTCTTCTAACTACGATTCAAACTGCAACTGCGGTGATAGGCCCCTCCCCCGGCAACAAGCCCCTGGCTTCTGTTGCTTTAAATGAGCCTCATTGCTAATTTTCTGGCCCTGAAAATTTTAACCAGAAGCTTTAAGTGCCGTAACACGCCAAATTAGCAGATCACACTTCGCTATTTTTTGAAGTATCTTTTCCATGATTATTATTGTAAAATTAGAGACACTTTTAAAACTGACAAACTACACCTTAAAGTCAATGAGCAGAAACATGAAATAAAAAAAAATCATAAACCAATATATTGTACAAAAGACACAATTCTTCGCAATGCTTTATACATGTATTAATAATATAAAAAATAGAATGATACAAATAAAAACAACAAATCAAAGGTACCAAAAGTATATCGATACATACAAATTTTATGTTTTGCTCTACAGTCATTACATCAATATCTACTGCAATAAGGTTTGAAGTTTTAAAGTAGAGGTTTGTATCCAAGCTGGGATTGTGCAAGACCTAACAATAAAGTTAGTGAGAGAGTTGCAATAAAAGTAAACCTTTAAACAGTAAAATCACGGTGAACAGTATTAGAAAATAGTTTACTTTTTGTTAATTTTATCAAAACATTTAAAAAAGACCATGGTCATAAAGATATTTTGATGCAACACTGATGCTGTGAGCATGAATCTGATAGATTTACAAAAGGCTATTGGCAATACAATATACTAAGCATTTAACGACATATCGTGATAATAAATCTTGGTACAAAATTGTGATGATTTGAATCAGGGAAACAAAAAAATTAAACCCAATCATCTGGCTGTTTAATCTCTTAGTTTCTCCTAGCTGTAACTGTGTTGTTTAGACCGCAGATCGAATGCACGTGATGTCACTGCAAGCAGAAGGAGCACAGCTCCAAGGATCTATAATGGGAAAGAGCTGTTGTGTGATTGAGTTTACAAAGAATCGGAGCTTTCTTTTTACAGACTGCAGAAAGAAAAGAGAAGCAAATTGTTGTTTTACGTTTAAGCCTGACTATAGCCTTCATAAATGTTAATAAATGTTTATTAAGAAAAGGCCTACTTGTTATTAAATTTTTTCCTCTCATTTTAATAAAGGGAATTTATTTTAGTCCAACCTTTTTAAATGTTTGTAAATAATTATTGTTGGTTATTAAGATTTTTTTTTTTTTTTTTAAAGGAATATTCAAGTTGAACAGGGAAAAAAACTGCATTTTTTTCTTACATATTTTTTCAAACATTTTGTTGGAAAATTTCATCATAAACCCAATATCACGACTGGAGCTGAATCATGAATTGGGTGAATCACTATATGCCTACGTTACGGTAAAAAAAAAACTGCCAACTGATTTAAATTGCTTATTTTTTCTATTTTGGGAAATAGAGCCAATATTACAAAATATTGTACAAATAACTACAAAAGTGAGAGTTTAGGGACTGATAAAAACCTCTTCTCTAAACCTCCATAAATAAATCAATCAATCATACAACCAGAAACAATAAACAAAGGGATATATCCAGTCACACATTTCCAAAAAAAAAAAAATGAACCAACTACATTCCATAATGACAATAAGAAAAACATTTAAAAGGTAAAACACAAACCACGCAAAATTAAAATACACAAATAAAATAATAAAAAAATACATCACACACTTCACACCTTGCTCAAATTGACTGCAATTATCAAAACAGTAAGATAAGATTATAAAGGCAATATGCGTTTTTAATTATTCAAACAGGGCCTCAGGCTGAGTTGTAAGGTGTGAAATGTGTGACTTTTTGCTCTCTGGCTCCCCCTGTGGGTTCAGAGCCCCTCATGCCTGCGTTCACCTGTTTGCAGAGTGTCGCCGCCTGTCAGGGCACTGGTGGAGCGCGAGTGGCGCCGAGACACTGGTCAACAGGAGAACCAAATACAGTTCAGATTTAAAACATAGTGTATACTGCAGGCAATCATTTGATTTTGTGATTTTTTTAAACACACACAAACATACTTTCAGGGAAGAAAAGCTTGAATAAAGGAGTAGAACCTTGCTCTGGAGTTTACACATTTACAAGTCACACATTCTGAATGTCTAGAGTTACAGCATGCAACTGAAGAAGAAGGTGAAGAGGTGAAGGAGAACAGGAAGGAAAGGCAGGACGAGTTGAAAAATAAATCATCACGCGGCATTCTCTTACAGGAAAAAACATCAGTGACAAGGTGGTGTACTTACACCATACATCTGATTATTATTTTAATGTCCCAGGGCGTTTTGTTCCACCTTAATTTGCCAATTATTCATTTTAACAATTGTAATTGAATTGTAATTCAAGACATTTTGTCAAAGTGTCTATATTTTAAATTATTCGACTGATTCATTCCGTTTTCACATGGTTATTCTATATATAATGGACCAGAACAGAAATAAGGAATATTTCGATCAAAGCTTCCACGTACGACATGTAAATAAAGAAAAAGTGCAAGATGAATTTCGAAGTGATCGCTAACCAGTGAAGTTGTGCTGCACAGAGAGCTAGCAGGCAGCGGTCATGTGCTTTCAAGACAAAAACAACGTATTGCATTCTGGGAAGGGTGATCCAGCCTCTTTAATAACTTAAAAAAAAATGGAGGCTGACATGTTACTGAGTAAACGCAAAACTGCTTTTCCTCTGACTGATAGAGGGCTGACATTGGAGACTCCTTCCAAATATACAACACAAACATTAACCTTCTTTCTTCTTCACGGAGCAGTTTACTTTACCATACCGACAATTACTTTAACTCGTTTACGTGGAATGTCCGCTATACAAGTTCCTGCGTAATATGTTACTATAAAAGCAATAACATATTGAACGAGACAGCTATTACTATCAATGCGCCAGTTCTGTCAGAATATGCAGAAAATTAGCAGAAAATAATTCGCAAAAAATCTGATTTTTGATCAGACTCTTCCTTTAATCGGTACATTAACAGTGCAGGCATTTATGAATTATGTCTTGAAATTTTACCTCCTTGTAAGTGCTCTAAGTTTTGCGATATCTATTCTTTTTTTTTATTTGAAGATTTTCTTACATGCAAATTCAAGTGTCATAAAATCATGTGGATGAAACTTTTGTGTCATGTGTGTGCATATGCTCATGTGTGTGTCTGACTCACCAAGGGGAGTAAAACCGCGTGCAGGACTTGTGTCTCTGCTGCTCTCCCTGCTTGTGTCACGACTGCAACCCTGACTCATACTGGGCCGCGGGATGCGACTACCCCGCACTGCTAGCCCCAACACGCACGCGCACACACGCACGCACGCACACACACCCACATCCACACACACACGGGCGCATGTCCGAGAAGCAGGAAAGAAGACAGTGAAACAGTTAAGACAGGACAAAGGAAGAAAAAGGAGGTAAGTGATTTACAGATGAAAAGAGAGAAGGTACATATAGTAAAGAGGATGCTGTACATTTGTTCCTGTACCTGCTGCTTTAATCATAAAGACAGTCCTGGACTCATCCCTAGATTCTCATTCATCCGTACATACACCTGTACACTGTAACGATTTATAATCCCACTACAGCAGAGGACGGGTTTCATTTCTATGACCTCTTCTTCCTCCTTTGGTCTCTCTCTCACCTGTGTCTATATCTGGATTTCTGTAAAGCAGCTCTGTGACAATGTCTATTGTGAAAAATCATCCCACAAAGGAAATAAAATGAAATAAAACTGAATTGAATCGAACAAGAAGAATCAGTCCTTCAGAGTTACTCAAAGTCAAAAATATGAAAATGTTTCAATTTCACAAATCTTTACATTTAAAATCTTTACTCCTGATGTTTAACAGTAGCCCTGAAATAAAACGTCTGTCTAGGTACAGGAAAAGACCTTAATGAGGTTCACAAAAATTCACAATTTATTTATTCTTTCAAAGACAAGCAAGTCAAAAGAAAATGAAGAAATAACCAAAATAAATGAGATTATATTTAAACGAATAAACACGCGAGCATGAAGAAGCACAGGCTTCACATTTTCAAGGAACCCGTACGCCGGCTTAAAGAGGAAAATAAATTTAACAGGTTCTAAGGAAAACAGATTGCAAATATAGGACGTGCTGTTATTGTAGAAAGCTGTGGTATAATGATTATGGAAATGTTTCCACTGATTTAAGGGCAGAAACTTCAAGCAATTAAATATGAAAGGTCACTAAAGATCGAGTAATTATTTGAGGGAGCATTTTAGAACCTGTACTTGTATGAGCCTTAACATTAATAATGAACAAGGGCTACGATTAATAGCTCATCTTCAGTTCAATGAGATTTCCTGTAAAAAAAAAATCTTCCTTGGACCATTGATTCATGATGGCAGTATTCACTTTCCTCATTTCTTCAACAACCATTTTCCATCCCTCTCACACAGTTCAAGTCTTATTTTAATAATGGTATTTGCTCAAGTTGTTGTCATGGAGATGAATTGTTGCGTTCCTAAAACCTCTGGTTCGAGATCAGCAGCGTTTTGTTGCTGGAAAAGAACTGATTTTGCCAACGGTTTGAGCTTAGGGTGCTTTTACATATACAGTGTTTAGTCCATTTGAACTGAACCTTGTTGTGTTTTTTGCTCTGTATGGTTCATTTGGTGGAAGAGAACTCCGTAATTGCGCATGGGTAAGGGTTAAAAACTACCAATCTTAGAGCATCTGAGTGAGATGTTCTCGGTCTGGGCAGAAGCAAAATTTAAGGCATTTCAATTGCGGTAAGAAAGTAATGTGACTCTGTATAGGCCTGTTACAGGACGTGAGCAAAAATGGCATGTATTTTGGGTTGCAGCATTTGTCACTAATCCACAAACCAATTGCTAATTAAGCCAAATGACAGAGCTGTAGAACCGCAGAAATGTGACGGGTTCTGGGTATTTGGACCAACTTTGGACAGAAAATTAATAATTAAACTAGCTGAAATGATTTAAACTAGTTACTTGTAAATTTATCTATCCATGTTCTCAATTTTTGTGCACATTGCAAAGGTTTGTTTTCTTTTTTCCCCTAACACTGTATTTCAGATCAGCTGTACAGGCCCCTTAGCTAATTTTTCTTCTTTCTAGTAAGTTTAATTAGGTGTAGTGTGAAATCAAAACAAACCAATCGGCAAACTAGAAGGGCAATCGGAGAGCATAGACCTTCGCCAAGACGACGGATATGTTTCCAACAGAGTCACTGTATTTCCACATTGGTTTGTTTTGGCACAATTAAACTTTACTGATATCTACTGGATTTTAAGATGTAAGGCATTGTTGAGCACAGACGCCCATCAAGGCCAAATGCTGTATCTCGCAACACTAGCGAAAGCGAATCTAAATCGGTCGTGCCACCCCTTGAGTCTGAGTCACTTCACAATTTTTTGGCCCATGCTACACCCTGCCACCAGGGTTAATGAAAATCAGGCCAGTAATTTTTGTGCAATCCTGCTTACAGACAGACAAACATAACCTCCTTGGTGGAGGTAACAAAACAAAAGCGTCAATAGGTGTGGAGTCACCTAGTGTCAAAACCAGGCAACTTAAAACTTGACAGGAAATCTACTAATCTAAGATTGTCATTTGGGTAAATCCAACAGGGATTTCCCATCAGAGTGGCTCATCCATGCATCCATTTGGTCTAATACTTTGCAGCATTAAATATGTGTGTGTGTGTGTGTGTGTGTGTGAGGTGTCTCTCTCACCCTGGCCGGAGCGTCCGGGGCTGCTCTCCCGGCTGCAGCCCTGACTGCGCGGGATCCTACTGCGCTTCTCTGCTGGAGTCACAGAGGACATTTTGCCATAGGACTGACCAGTAAGCTTCCCAGGAGAAGTGGAACGACTCCCAGCTACACACACACACACACACACACAAAAGTCAAGGAGTGAGACTTCAGAAAATTTATTCTTAACATCTCATAGTAGTATAGTGTAATAACACACATACAGTATAATACAGTCTAACATGCGGGAACACTATTACACAGGAAATCATAAAACGGAAACGGAAATTGAACAAATTCAACAGTGATGTATATCAACATCACGTTAAATAAATCTTAAATGGGAGGAATTGTACATTCGGGTGATGGGGGAATATAAATCATGCTGTAGTGGTGAGAAAGTCTGCTGTACCGTGAGTCTTACCACCTGCTTGGTTTGCTGATCTGGATCCTTATGTACGAGCAGCACGCGGGGCAGTGAAGGGCATCCAGTTACACAATGACCATGAAACTGCACTACCCATCATGCATTGGGCATGTCATTATATTTGCTTGTACCACAGCACTGTTAAATTCTCTGACAAAAGTTGCAGCTGCAAGGTTTATATTAATACATTCTTTCTAATACGGTACCATTTTAATCGTTTACAGTTTTTTGAAAGGAGTCAACACTTTGAAGCAGTCACGGGTAAAATTGCAATGTCCTGTTCCTGCCATGGTAAAGTTTTCATGACAAGAGGCTGGTAAGGGAACAACGGTTATCTGCTATAACGTAAATGATGGATGAATTAATGACAGAAATTAATTTGTTAATACCTAAGGAAGTTCCATCACATTAAATGTAACTATTAACCGATCAAAAGTACATGATGCTCTTTAATTAAAAATAATAACAATAATAATAAATGCTGTGGTATAAGATGAATAAAATACTTTGTGATATACAGTTACAAGAAAATAATCGATTTTGGTGCGGTAGCAGCAACTCCACTATGATTCAATGATTATTTTCCTATAGCAGCACATCCAGTCGTGTTTTATTCCTTACATAAACCATCGCTGATTGTTGCCATGGCCGACAATATCAAGCATGCTGATGTTTACGATGGAGCATTGAAAGAAAAAATTCTTTAATGAAAATGGTGTGAAACGCTTTAAAATTCATCGCATCATTTAACTGCTGCTTGGTCGCTGTCAGGACTTTCTTATAACCATAATTGCAAACGGCAACGTTTCCAAAGAATAAACTTTACGTCTAAGAATGTGGCCGAGTGTCTGACAGTAAACTCACGTTGTGATTGCGACACCACTTTCGCTCGGCTCCGCCCCCTACTGTCTGTTACAGAGACTCCGCCTCCAGTGCTGCTGCCTGAACTCTGTCTGCGTGTGCGCACGCGACCTAGCGATATAAAGACAAAGAAGCAGTGCATGATGACAAATTAGACAAATAAGTTAAAATAGCTTTAAAACAATAAAAATAAAGTTAAGGTAATTTTGGATTAAGATGAAAAAAAAAATACAGACAATGGAATCACCTTCTATACAGAAATACACTCGTGCTTATGAAAACAGTTTTGCAAGACACACACATATCAATTTCTGTATATCAATAAACGTAAAAACTGGCACTGTTGATCACCACAAAATCTGAACTCTAAATCTAAGTAAACCTACCATGCAGGTCGCTTTTTTTTTTGGTTAACAATTACTGACTGTAGCCTAAGCAGTTGATATACGCAATCCTGGACATGGTTCAAATATCCCAGCAATCCTGCAGCACCTGATACACTTGATACCGGATGTCCTGAAAATGTCCACTACCTACTGTAAATGATATTTGCTCAGGGATAGTCCTACGGACACTTTCCATTGCTGGAGCAGGAAAAATGCGGCTGATACATTTTACATAGCAGCAGATATTCTGTCAGTAATTGTATACCTACAAAGCAACCTATATGTAAATGTAGTAAATCAAACTGAACAGTGAAGCATGATGGTGGTAGCATCGTGTTTAGAGTTTTCCATGGCCTCTTGTTTGTTTCTGTGACTACTGCCTTCCTCCCCAGTCATTGCTGTGCCATATTCTTCCCAGTTTCTAACAATAGATTTAATCATGCTCCATGGGATGTTTAAAAAAAAACACCCATGCTTCATGCCCTGACAAAGCCCTCTGCTGCGGAATAAAAACACACGCTTTTAGCTGAATCGCCACTTCTGTCTTCAGGAAATGTCTTACAGCCAGTACAGTCAGTTTGGAGATCACTGTCAGACTCCATGCAGGTGGTCCATGCAGACTTATTAATCACAGCTTATCAACATCAGCTTATCAATCACAACATATCCATCACATCTTACCAATCACAGCATATCAATCACATCTTATCAACAACAGCTTATCAGTCATATCACAGAGATGCCCAGCTCTAACAAGCCTGATTCATCTGGTTATTAGCTTAAGATGTGAATCACGTGAATCAGATGTGAATCCATTTAACCAACAACTGAGCTGGGCCTCCCTGAATCATCAGTACATGGGAACTAGCACAGGATGAGAGACAGGGAAGACTGCACACTTAACCTGACACCACACACACACACACACACACGCAAACACACACACACACACACACACACACACACACACACACACACAGAAACCTTACCCTCCACATTACCAGGAGTTGCATCTTAGGCAAATAAAAGCAGGGGACCAAAGGAAAGGCAAAATATTTAGTTATCATTCTTACTATTAGTGCTGTTAAGAAAAATACTAAAATCTTAAAAAGAAAATTATATATATATACACTAATTTCCTTAACCAACACTAACTCTTTACAAGCATTTGTAAAGTTTGGAGTAAAAGTATTAAAAATTAAAGACGTTCATAACTTTGCCTTAACAGTTAAAAAAGCTTACACATAAAACAACTACCGTATTTTCCGGACTATAAGGCGCACTTAAAATCCTTTAATTTTCTCAAAAATTGACAGTGCGCCTTATAAT
>JAOVYU010000004.1:6436519-6450813 GCA_025674565.1 Synodontis membranacea
CACCCGCTATGCGAACCCCCGTGCCTCTACCCGGTCTGCGGAAAAATTTTCATGCATGAAACCGGTCCGTGGTACAAAAAAGGTCGGGGACCGCTGGTTTACACTGAAGTACGAATACTCCGAGCACACCAACATTGTTTTCTAAACAATAACTGCGGGTGGACTGAGTGTTGAGGTGCTTTCGCGAGCCCTCCACATTTATACCGCTCCACAAACGCAAGCAAAGGTTCTAAGCATCGTGTTTGGGTCACTCAGAAATATGTTGGAGGAGAAACTGAAGAGAAGTGGGAAGTGATACGAGGCCGAAAGGAGCGCGGATCTTAGGTGCCTTATACGGATACCAACTCTGGCTGGTCTCGGAGAGAAGAATGTCGATGTCAAAAAAAAGGCACACAAACATTCCACCATGCCATCATGTCCCTTTACTCAGCCGAGTAGGGCTTTGTTACTACCAGTCATTCTGGTTCAGAGGCAAAATGATATGGCCTCCCATGTGTAAAAGGGGCTACTGACTTCCTGACCTGAATGCTTTCTTTAATGACTGGCAGATTAACTGACTTATTTACATTCATACTAACTTTCTTTACTCAATGACTGACTGTCTTTCTTATTTTACCTATTTACTTACATTACTTGCTTGCTGACTAATTAACCTTCTTACTTTCTTCACTGTTCTCTCGCTCACTCATTGAGTCCCTCACAACAGAGGCAGCGTTTCAGTCAACCAGACATGCAGAACAGTATTCAGATTCAGGTGCCTTTGGGCACAACTGGATGCTGCCTGGTCCATTTCAGAACCTACCATAGCTTTAATCTAATAAATGCTCCATAATTCTGAGCTTAACTTTGATTTTTATCAACAGAAAAAAAAAAAGCAGGAAACGGCAGGAAATCGCTTACCGCGACCACTCTGTGCTCCCAGTCTTGCTTTTCATCTGAGAGGACCTCTCGGATTTTATTCATGGAATCCTCGAGCTCTCTGCTGGAGTAAATCTGAAACAGGCACAAAGCACAATCCTCTTGAGCAGAGCCGGAACTGGCTGATCTCCAACCTGAGCGGCCTCTGTGACCTTTCGATTACTGTTAGTGCAATGGAAAACGACAAGCCCGGCAGTACGCCATATTTCAGATGGAAAAAAGTAAGAGTGTGGTCTTTTGCCGAGGCTTCTGTTCAGGTTTATAGAATCTGTACGCCTGATTTCTTACACATTTTCACCTTATGGTTTACGTATACAATATAGCAAGGTGTCAACGCTGCTAATAAGAAAACCCTAGCAGGCTAAGAGGAAAAAAACAGAACTATACCGCAAAAACCCCACTCCGTGGTAACAGCACAAATGATAAACAGCATGAGCGACTGGGGGTACTGTGGGTCTCACCTGGACGGTGGGCACATCCTCAAAGGCACGGATGAAGTCTTCCTCATCCACAGCACCAGCACCTGACACCTCTTTTCCTGTTGAAGGAGCACATATACAGTATATGTTAAGGCAGTGCTGGAAAATAATGGCGGCCACACAACATACTCACACTTTAGGTACTATTTGGACATTTTCACTTAAGGGTGTACTCACTTTTGTTGCCAGCGGTTTAGACATTAATGGCTGTGTGTTTAGTTATTTTGAGGGGACGGCAAATTTACACTGCTATACAAGCTGCACACTGACTACTTTACATTGCATCAAAGTGTCATGTCTTCAGTGTCGTCCCATGAAAATATATAATAAGCTATTTACAAAAACGTGAGGGGCGTACTAACTTTTGTGAGATACTGTAGACACATGCATATCTATCATTATAATTCATTGATATGTTATTATTTACTGGATAAAACACCCAATTACATCTTTCTGAAGGCAATACTACAGCAATATTACATCTTTTCCGGGGGCGGGGCAAACCTGTGCTCTTGGTGCTGGAGGCGGAGCTTGGCCTGCGCATGGATCCTGTTCGCCGGACAGCCGCTGCTCCTTTAGAGGAGGCAGAGGAACGGCCTCCATCCACAGAGTCCTCATCATCTATGTTCTTATCTGAGAAAGGAAAAAAAAAAATCAAAGCAAATATGTTACTTATTATTTATTTTAGACACTGTATTAATTCACGCAAGGGGAGATTATAAGAACAGCTAAGCTAGTCATGATGTGATACATGATGACGTGATGTGACAGCTAAGCTAGATGTGATGCGACGACGTGATGCGAGAGCTAGGCTAGTAGTGATGATGTGATGTGAGGCTAGCCATAATGTGATCATGTGACGTGGTGACATGACATGAGAGCCAGACTAGTCATTCTGTTATGTGAGAGCTAGGGCTAATCACTGGGTGATATGATGTCAGTGTAAGGCCTTAATGTGATGTTTGCCTTTTAAATATGAGTTCCTGACCTAAATGAACATGAACATCTCTTCCGGTTGCTTTTGAAATCCAAGGTTTAATCACGGCAAAGGAAAGGACAGTGTCAGTGGTGGATAATACACAATGCTTTGCGTTTCTAAATACAACTTACTTTTAGCATTCTCTAGCTTATAGACGTCTCTAACCAGCCCTAACCATTAGTTGCATTTTTATTTTTTTACAATAGGAAGATGTCAAAACAATCATGGTTGCTAAGTAGTTAACAATATTGGCACATTTAAACACAAAACCTTTGTATTTATGACTCAACAAATGGGAAATCTGGCCATAGACCAAGCATGTACATGTGCCAGGCCAGCCATGATGTGAGGTCACTGCTAGGCTAAATGCAATGTGAAGGCAATGCTAGCGTAGGCATGGTAAAGGGTTTCCTCTTTGAAGGGCACCGTCTTATTCAGCACAACCTCATGTTTATTGGAAGTGCCTATATATTTCCCCTTGAGTCGTACACGTGAGAGCTGCGCTGAAATGTGCCAGACCGGCAATCAATTCCAATGAATTATTAACACACACACACACACACACACACACACACACACACACACACAAACCAGAACAGCTCGCCGAAGCCATCATTTGTCATTCATTGGTCACAGCACATCTTGCTCACACATGCTTCCTGTGATAAACACTTGTTCTATGTGGAGTGATTTCTACATAGATATAGTATCATAAATATTACATTTCACACAAGGCAGAAGGACCGACAGATCCAACACAGTGACAGATTCACCCAAAATATCAATTCGCAGTCCTAATTATAAACACCGTACATCAAAAGCCAGACACTGATAGTGAAATCCAAGAAAAAACAACATCTGTTCCCAGTGCTTCCGCTGTCACCGCTTCAAGATGCTCTCTCTCACTCCGCGATAGAGATTAGCTACTGTTCACACCCGTTCGGCATTCACACCCAGCGCTGCTGTCTGTTACCGGCCCCATCTGCCGTTCTTCTGCCTCTCCCTCTCTCCCTCTTTCCCTCCTTCTTTTCCTCCCTCCCTCAATGGAAAGAAAGAGAGATGCTTACAGGCGCAGATCCTCCGGCATACCAGTTTCCTCAACATGCCGTCACACTCTCTGGCTCAGCCTCATGCTGCCTGTGTTTCCACAGCCTGCCCCTCTTTCCCTGCTCACTGTGCGCACGCGTGTGTGTGTGTGTGTGTGTGTGTGAGAGAGAGAGAGAGAGAGAGAGAGAGAGAGAGAGACTAAGGATGCTCTTTTCGGGTGTGTGGTCGGACGTGTGGACAGGCAGGCACTGAACACAGGCATCTCTGCATGATTCATACAAGCACACTCCCTCCCCCTGCTTGAGTGTGTGTGTGTGACAAGAAGACCAGGAACACACCGTGTGGATGATGTGTCACACTGTTAACACGCCTCTTAATTTTACTTGATGGGGGAAGGGGTGCTATGGTTGGGGGGTGGGGCTAATAAACACGCAAGAAAAAAAAAAAAAAAAGAGGAAAAAAAATCCAGCTGTGCTAAACATGATGTCCAGGGTATGATATACACTGCACCTGCATATACGCTATTCTGCAATATACTGTGTACTGAAGTCTACATGTGCAAGGAATAAAACGCGACCAGGTATGCTGTTATAGGTAAAATTATCTAGGCAATAGGTAAAATAATCAAATTATATTATTAATCAAACGTGCAGTACTGTGTGATCGGGTTGCGACTATAGAAATGATAACATGTTACAACGAGTGCATTAAAAGAAACCTTTTGTTTGGTGTTGTAGGAGGAACTACTGTACTCTTAGAGCTGCTGTTACAGAGAATCAACAGCCCTGTAGTATAAAGAAGGGCTGTAATTCAACAAGTAACCACACAGTCCTATGATTAACTGCCAGCTGAAATAACCACTGGATGCAGCTCACTCAGGTTTAGCTCAGACTCATTAGTACATCCCTCACTCCATAATGCTTATCTCTTGGTTGTTTAAGCCAAAAGCAATCACCAGAAGTGGCAGAAAATGTTCTAAAATCAGTAAAAACTTGCTCATCCTCCACTTCTAACAGGAGATTAATGTATTAGGGTGGTGCATAAGTTCATAAGCCTTTTAAAATTTATTTCCGATTGAAAAAATAATAATCTTCAGAGTAATTGCCGTAAGATTCTATGACTTTCCGCCATTTATCTGGGAAAGAATGAATACCATCACGATGGTAAATAAAGATTCAGGTTTTGGGGAAATGAATTCATCTATACAATTCCATATATATCCTCGACTTTTTTTTTTTTTTCAGAGAGTGTACAGTGCAGTGACCTAAACAAGTGGAAATCTGACGGCTGTATGTCCGTGAGCAGGCTGGATATGGTAAACGTCCCATCTAAGGGTTAAAATCATGTCTTTTGTTGCTTTTCCAACGTGCGGCCTTGCATGTCATGAAGGAGGCTGATTTTCTTTTGTGACCGGCTGCTGGATGATCATTGTTCATCGATTATTTTTTGGGTTTTTTTCACTTAATTTGATCAACTGATCACTGTAACGTTCAGCGCTTGGCAGCTTCTCCAGGATGGAACAGCTTATAATAAAGACATAATGCACGTGTAATGCAGGTGTTAATCCGTTGAGTGATATTTCGCTCTGAAAGTACATGTGCAACCCACATACCAACTTTCAGAATCGTTCCCATCGCCTTCAGATGCCTTAGGACAGCACAATGATCCATATTCAAACCTCTTACCGTCTCTTTATTCGACTGTGTCGCGTCTTCTTCTAACAGTTTCTGCAGCTCCTCGTCTTCTGTTTCCTTTGGTCTAACGCTTCTTGGCTTGTCGTCCGGCTCGAATTCACCTTTTCAAAACAGCTATCCAGTTCTCGACCACAGAAATTACAGCGATTGCAGCTTTGCCATAAACTTTGCAAATTTGGTCTCTTGCTTCCTTTGAGTTTTTTTTTTTCCCCACTACTGAATAAGAATAGAAGGCAATGACGAACACGAATCTTGCTGGGCTCCTTGCTTGACTGAAAAACTACCAGAAACGTGCTTTTACCGGGAGTTTTGATAAATTATTAAAGTTACTAGGCCACGGAACGAATAAACCCTAATAAATAAAGCAATCGCAGACTTAGCCTGTAGGTAATATTTTATTGTACAGTATTATGTAAGCTAGCTGCCACAGACAGCTCCTGAAGAAAAAAAAAAAAAGATAAATTATCCATTACATATTACTGTTAACGACTGACAGTCACAACTATGAATAAAATCCTAGCAGAGAAACAAGCTATTTAGTTTTCGCTAATAGTTGTTTGCTAGCATTAGCTTGTTCACTTAGAAATACCTGAGGTACATTTTAGTCTATGTACGTAAAACATTTAGATGCATTTTTTTTCTAAATTAATCTTCACGTGCTTTGATTAGTTTTTTTTTTTTTTATATATATAATTCCTGGCATTTTAGTTCTTTTAAACGTGTAAAAATGTTTTCACATTTTTCACTCCTGAACAGGCATGTGCAGTCAGGAGGGACGATCGCATCTCTGCTAGTATTGAGATAAAGATTATATGCGTTGGACATTTCAACATGAACTCTACATCTGCACTGACATTAAAACAAAAGGCCTGGGTCAGGTGGACATTTATTGCTAAACAGTAAGCAGAGGGTTAAAGTAGCATGTTTAGGGATTAGTTTCAGATCACCCACTGTCTCCGTAAAATGTCACCGGCTGATTGGAGATCAGACCATCTGCCCCTCTAAAGTGCTCGCTCACTGTAATAATAATACACGCCTGATGAATCTGCAACCCAAAGCATCCTGACCCTGACAGTAGACACATTCTGATGCGTCACCAGGAAAAGTGAGTCACTGAATGGACGCTGGTAATGGAACACAGTGTGCTGATGGAGTAAACTGGGTTAGCTGTGAGACACCGTTAATAGAGCAGAAACTATAAACCTGAGTTGATTTTTTATATTACAGCTAGATGGGGCTAAGAAACTAGACACACTTAATTCTGTTTGGCTACACAGGCGTCACACTGTACTCTTCCATATATTATTACTATTAGAAAGAATACTATGATAATACTATACACAATGAATAATATTATCTAAATCAATTTTTCCACGGACCGGGTAGAGGCGCGTGGGGGTCCAATAACAAAATAATTGCGCAAATTGCGCATAGCGGATGTGGAGCTTCTGTATCACCTTATTGCGATGAACCCGTAACTTGGGTAGGAATCTTGATATTTTCTTTTAAACGCAGCTTTCTTTTTCCTGGCAGTCTGTGACCCTTCTGCTGTCTTATCATTTGCTCATTAAAAGCTCTCCAGTGAATTTTGTTTTTGCCTAATTTTTTTTTTCAAGGGTTAATTTTGTGTCGCTGATGCGTGAAATGGCGTGCCAGAGTCAAATGCGGCGTGAGTGAGGCGAGGGCGGAACCAGTCATTTTTCAAAATAAGATCCAGGAGACTAATGTAAGAAAAATAACTTTTAACCACGACATTTTTTCGTTGCGGCCCGGTACTAAATGATCCACGGACCGGTACCGGTCCGCGGACCGGGGGTTGGAGACGCCTGATCTAAATTATAAACATTTAAATTCACCTAAATGTTGTTATTGATATTAAAAATATATATATATTGACTAATGAATTGATTTAATGATGATAGAAATGGCACACGAGCTTCTACGCTGTGGTACCGGCACATTAGAGAAGAAAAGAATTTCCACACTTTGATTAGTCTCTGGACTGAAATTACTCTCATCCGAAAACATACTGCATATTTCTTTAAAAACAAGAATAGAACTCGACATTAACCAGTAATTATGCCAGGCCAGGATTTATAACTTCCATATAAATCCTACAATCACTCAACCAGTCATACTTTGGGGATTGCACTAACAGGAATCCCGAACAGACACACGGACGGGCAGACGCAGACGAGCCAACTTGACTTGATTGCTTTATGCCAAACGGGAAGAATGGTATTGAAGAAAAATTTAATTCCTGAGTGGCTCAGGACAAAAGGGTTCACCTATCGCCTGCGAGTTCACTTCACAACAATGCTTCAGCCGACCATGGTCTCGAGTCCAAAAGAGCAAAGCTAATCGTGCTCTCAGGGACAGACGGATACCATACTGCACCTCGACTGTCAATCACAGCAACACTGGCCAACCAGGGCAGTCTGTGAGCTTATATATGCGGAATATATT
The DNA here is from genome assembly GCA_025674565.1 of Synodontis membranacea. Taxonomy (NCBI): domain Eukaryota; kingdom Metazoa; phylum Chordata; class Actinopteri; order Siluriformes; family Mochokidae; genus Synodontis; species Synodontis membranacea. The sequence continues at coordinate 6,444,103 of JAOVYU010000004.1, forward strand.
TACTCCAAGTGTGTCATGCTGCACGATCAGACAATTAAAAAAGACGATACAAAGAACACAAGAAACATCCTACTGATTGCTATATAATAAGTACACAAGACAGTTTGTGATGTTGCTTGGCCAAAATGTGCCACCAGAACAGCAAGGGTACATTAAGAAATGTTTTTTTTTGTGGTTGTTTTGCTTAATTTTGGTATTAAAATAGATTTTAACAGCCTAGCTATATTATAGTTCATATACGTCAATTTAGACTGAACTAAAGATACCTGAAACACCTTTGGAAAAAGAGGTTTTATTGGACATGACATCTGGAAAAATAGACATAACAGACATCGTGAGTGAGATGGTCATTGTCTGGAAGTGAGAATTCCCAAGTTTCCAACATGAAACTGCTAGAAAGATTTTTCAGTTTCAGGTCACTATATAAAAAACTACAATTAAGCGCAGATATTGTTTAAAAGGACCGATTATCAGTTTAGAACACACACACATTTATCCTCCTAGACGGGACATATAATTTCCACTCCTTATAATATTTCTCCACCAGATGGCAGCCTTCTCTATCAATAAAGTATCACCCTAGACGTGAGTGTGTGGGGGTATTTACTACTTTATATTTACTAAATATCCATGATATGTAATGTGGATTGGTTATTAGTGAGACGTAGACATCATTAGTAAAGTAGTTTGTGAAACGTGCGTATAGTATGTGCTTACACATTTGCACATTTAATATAATTTAAAGAGAAAAGTCAGTGTCTTTCTGGCCAAAAAAAAAAACAGACGGCAACGCCACACACTAACTCTTCGTGACAGCTGACTGCTCGCACCATAATTCGGAAAATGAGCTGAAAACAGCCAAGACACATACCAAACACTTGAACCCGGTAATCAACACATTCCGCACGGACTTTTAACGTGCCGAGTTCAAACTTTTTCGGTTATGAAGCGAGATGGAAATTATATGCTTGCATTGACACACGGCTGAAAGTCGACTAAAAATACAGAGCTGTGCCATAAAACTGCAGCCTCTGAAACGCTGCAGCGCGACGCCTCGGCTGGCATTTTTTCCCCAGATGAAATCCACTAATCCTTATTGAGAGGGAAGGGAAGAAACAGCTGGAATGCAGGAAGATCGGGTCTTGCACATCAGCTTAACCTCAATCAGAGCAACAAAAGCTGCACCATGTTTCTGAGCACCGAAAACTCTCTCCAATAATGCTAACTTTGCAAAATAACGAGCACCGGACAATCACGAACCATTTCTGAGATCTTATTTTTTTTTTTTAAAAAGACACGATAATGTCCTATTTTAATTTTTGGTCCTTGCAGCTTAACCTGGCTTAGGTCAACACTCATAAAAGTAGGTTTTAACTAGGTCAGGACGTATCCTTTACCTACCCCTTAAAACATGGCCTGATTTCTCTCATCCACCGCAATACACGTCTCTAATCATTCTGTTTCAGGTACGTCCTTATTAGGCCTCTCGGGTCTTTGTGTTCCCTAATACTCAGATGCTGCAGATGGCTTCCTACTGTAAATAACATTCCTGACTGCAGAGCTAGAGTCATTCATAAAGACCACAGCGGTGCTAATCGGTATGAGGATGAGGAAAGAGGCCTGAAGTCCTCAAAAATACAAAACTGAAGTCCGTCCACTCCAGGTCCAGAGACACTGGGAGAACTGAGAATGAAATCATAGTAAGATACTGTACAGAATATAACTATATATCTGTACTGTTACATTCAACTGCAATATTATTGACACCCCTGGTACAGACAGGTAAAAAAATGGCCTATTTGAAGAACATTTATTCTAACGAAACGAATGATTTTAACAACAAATTGTAACTAAAGCATTTTTTTAAGGGGCCGGTTCACCCTTCCCAGATTTGAAGGTGCTGTCTTTGTTTTGAAAGCATGTGACCGCTCCCTGCTAGCTCTCTGTGCAGCAAAACCTCCTTAGATTCACCGTTAGTGGTTCCTTCCAAACCCATCTTGAACTTAAAGCCACGGACAGGGCGAAGAAACACATCATAAATTAAGAGACACTCTTATTTTGGAGAGTATTGTCACAATGTGGCACATACCCAGTAGGTCCTACACACATTCTCGAACACACACACGCGAGCGCACACACACACACACACACACACACACACACACACACACACACACGCGCGAGCACACACACACACACAGGCACGCCAAGATGCCGGAAACACAAACGTCAACCCAGTGATACTTTCAGTGTTTCCCTGCCAGACAGCACATCCACTGATCCTAATCTCGAATTTTGACACATCTACGTGTCGTTCACGGAAACCTGGTACAAAATGTTTTGTCTTTTGCTGGATTTCTCATTGTGTCCTGATATTCGCATGCATAACAGCTGCTGCTGAGACACAGAAGCCTCGGAAACCTCAGACGTAGCCACCTAGGACACAACTGCAGTGTGAGTACTCCAGCTCTGGCTCAGGCAGCAAGAGAAAAGGAAACCACAGGACGCTTCTGTTCAGCGCAAACCAATACACTGTTCAAAACAGTAACAATGGACACAGCGCTCTCCTGAGATTCATCCCAGCTGAAACGAGACATAGCACAGACCTCATCACAAGAAACAGGAAAGTCACAGCAGTGGAGGCTATACAGAGACTACATTAAAAAAAAAAAAAACATCGGGGATTTACACATACTGGAAAGTTATGCTTATTGGAAACTATTTTTGTAAAAGAGCTCAGGACATTTCCCCTGCTCACCATCGGTTACCAGAATTCTAGCACCACCTATATCACTTCCTGCTTTTAAAGTATATAAAGCAGCTCATGTTTAACCTTCAATTACGGAGTCTTGCCATTCTATGAGTCTGAACAAGTTCCGACCCTTGTTATCACAGACTACCTTATAATGTATTGAATCCTTGTTGTGTTTTTTTTTTTTATTACCCTTTGACAGTGCTGAAAGTGAGCACTGGGCTGAGACCTACTGTAACTGCTTATTTACATACTGGCTTTATCAACCTTCAGAAAATTAAAAGATTCAACCTTGACTTTACAAGTAATTATCAATGACTAACATGAAACAATAGAAAAATGCACTGCGCTGTGCAGCATCTGAACGGTTCGCCGGCTGATTCATGGGGCAGGTGATGTGGTGTTAGAAGAAAAGGCCTGGAAGGCAGCCACGAGGCCTCAAGTGAGGGTGGAAATCCAGTCCGATCGGGACAATAAGGTGCTGAGCTTTGCACGTTGCTCTACTGCAAATGTTTCTCTCCCTGTAAATGTAAAACTCACGTGATTGGCTCGCAAAGAACCGAGATTTTCTCTCGTACAGTAAGCTTGAAAACCCAGCGTTAAATCCAAGGAACAGGGTGAAGAAAGACGTCCCAAGTTAACATACGCTCTTATTTTGGAGAGTGGCGTCACTGTGTGTGGGCTCGGCATAGTTAAAGGGCGATAGATACCCAGCCACACATTCTCACACACAGGCATGCCAAGATGCTGGAAACACAACAGTGATCCCAGTGATACCCTTCAGTGTTCCTCTGCCAGGCGGCCATCTACATGCTTACACATAATTCCACACGTAAAAACACATGAAAAACACACACAGATTTGATTCGGGCCCAACTCGATCCCTACATTCACAGTAGCAAAGCGACAACACGACGGGTCGCCATGTGCACGCGCGACAAAAGAAATTCAGTTTCAGCAGCCGCATGACCATTACTTGAGTCGAGATTTGCTCGCTTGCATGCAAAACAGCTATGACACATTAAACTGACGGATCCAAACACCTGGCTCGAATGACTCCTCAGACCAACCCTATTCTCGGTGCTCTGGTATTTCACCAGTTCCGCACCCACGACTCTACTTCCTACATACCTGCTATTATTTCCCATTTACTGTTCAGTGTGCAAAACTGGAACAGTACAACCATGCAATCATCATATTCATATTCAACTCCTCATAAAGTGTGTATGGCGGTATTATGAGGGGGAAAAAATTAGTTCCTATTTACTCCTTGACCCTGAAAAGCGGACGCAAAAACTAGAACCGCTGTTTCTTTCCATCCTGTTATATACAGTCTTTCAGTAAAGGTGCCAGTCATCAATTCCAATCCAATGCCCTTTTTTTGGTCAAATTTAGCAAATATCTCCTCTCGGTCTGCAAGCTGTCCATTCTGTGTGTATCGCTGAAAAAAAAAAAAAAAAAAAAGTCCAATGCTCGTACACAGTCCTGGCTCTATCCGAGCCTCACAACACTATTCCAGCAAATCGGTAACAGGGTGCACATTCCAGCCAATCACAGGATAGCATAAAAGAGAGGGAGGAGATGAGGGGTGTTGTTGTCAGTGTTCTCGAGTTGGCAATGCGGCCCCGTGAATTTTGAAGGACCCTTGAAGGGAGGTGTGTACTTGTTTGGCTGTTGAGTTCAAATATGAAAATTTTTATTGCTTTTTTTTTATGACTCAGACTCTTAGATATGTACAGGGAAATTAGGAAGAAAAATAAAACTTGCAAGGAAGAAGCAGAGATCGTCGGTTCATCTAGAACGAGTGTACGTCGCTAGTACAGACCGCTTCGTTTTTGCTAATCTCCCAGCAAAGCCTAGCACTTAACATGTAAAACAAACAACTAATCTGTTGGTTGCTACAGTAAATGTAGGGATCAAATCCCGTGCTCATTACTCATAAAAAAAATGCCATGACACAAAGGTTTATTTACAAGCACGAAGCACTGACGTGTGCAGTTGCAGAAACCGTCCAGCTAAGCATTTCAGAACTTCCTTTTCGCCACAATTCATGACACCAATTGTCGTGAATTATACTCCTTCACCCTCAAAATCCTGACACCAAATTAATGGCTGAACTTGCAAATACCGTTCTGCACTTTTACTGTAGGTCGGCCACCCTTGCACCTTCAATTAAACACTGTATCATCTTAAACAGAAAACTCTGAATGAGGAGTTGATTACTAGCAGCACATAGCTGCAACTAACCTAAGAGCGAAATAAAATGATCTCCAATCCCCCTCATATTGAGAATAATGTTCATTTTGTTATCAGTGTGCTTATCAGTATTGAAGAGTACCATGCACCTCATTCCTAATCTGCGAAAACATACATTGTTGCACACTTTTTGCTACTAATAATAATAAACAGAAGAAAAATAAACGGACGTTTCCCACTTATTATTCTTGCAAAAAAGACAAGCTCGCGTTGCTATGCTCACACTGCACACTTTAAAAAATTAAGGTCTCGAGCATCAATAGTTAATCCTGTGCAAGAAACATGAGAAGTGGCACAAAGCAAGACGTCACTCAGGATGCATTCACCTCAATAAACGAAACTATGTCAGGCAGCAACTTGCTGCTCCCAGCACATGAAGCCACAGGATGGAAGAATGATAATGAAGGTCTATTAAAGTGCACCTGCTACATTCCTGATGAAAATGAGGTTAGATATCAAGCGCCGACGTCAACCTTATGTAAGCAGTGTGTTAAACTCACAGCGTGTCTCCATACACGGAGTGTGCGTGAAATCTCAATCACCTGCCGGAGTCTATAAATACTCAGAGAAGAAATGTGCTAGAAAAGATTCCTGGCTGCATGCGGAGCTCTTACCTTCCCCAGACGTCATGCCCAGTGTGCTGATGTTCGATGCAGTGCAGTTAGCGTTTGTACATAAGTGTGACGGTTTGTTCTCCTTTGCTCTGCATAGCTTCACTCTCCTGTCTTTCCTGCTCTCTCTCTCTCTCTCCCTCCCTCCCTCCCTCTTGCTCTCCTCCCCTCTCTGTGTGATCTTGTGACTGCAGATACAAAGTGCCACCGTTCTCCGGAAAAAAAAAAGAGGCTGCAGCAGCTAGATCAAACCTCCTCGTCTACTTCGGCTCAGTTCCTAATCCCATCTTTTCTTTTTCTTTCTCCATTTCACCCACTCTCCCCTTGGCCTCCTTCATAAAGGGGACTTTCCCTATTCTAGTGAACTGTATGGGCAGGAGGACGGGTGCGTTGATGTATGCTAACCTTTAAGCAGCACAAAGAAACGCTGAGTGGCTTCCACCTCCTCATTCAGACACTCAGCAGAAAGAAACTCTTTCTGTCTTTCTCTAAAAGAGACTCTTTAGAGATTTTATCCACTGTGCGACTTAACATTTAAGGCCCGGGGGTGTAAATATTTATAGAACAGAGAGCTGAAGTGTTCTTAATGTTATACAGTATGGTTGTGCAAATTAAAAACCGTATCTGTCAATCCACTGAAGGAGGTGCAGCCAATGTGACTTCAAGTCCCATTGAAGGAGGTGTGGCCAGTGTGCCTGCCAGTCATATTGAAGGAGGTGTGGCCAGTGTGCCTGCCAGTCATATCGAAGGAGGTGTGGCCAGTGTGCCTGCCAGTCATATCGAAGGAGGTGTGGCCAGTGTGCCTGCCAGTCATATTGAAGGGGGTGTGGCCAGTGAGCCTGCCAGTCATATTGATGGAGGTTTGGCCAAAGTGCCTGCCCCGCCCATTGAAGGAGGTGTCCAGTGTGCCTGCCAGTCATATTGAAGGAGGTGTGGCCAGTGAGCCTGCCAGTCATATTGAAGGAGGTGTTGCCAGTGTGCCTGCCAGTCATATTGAAGGAGGTGTGGCCAGTGAGCCTGCCAGTCATATTGATGAAGGTTTGGCCAAAGTGCCTGCCAGTCCCATTGAAGGAGGTGTGGCCAACGTGTCTG
>JAOVYU010000004.1:6488226-6503251 GCA_025674565.1 Synodontis membranacea
GGCAAGGTCAAGAGGGCTGTTCGCTTCATTTTCATCGTTGCCTTGGTCTTTTTCATCTGCTACTTTCCAAGCACTGCCTCAAGGGTCGCTATTTTTGTCCTGATGATCTGGTACAAAGAGTGTTCACACTACAGTGTGGCAAATGTGACTTTTAATTTTTGTCTTTGCTTCACTTATTTAAATAGTATGCTCAACCCTCTGCTTTACTACTTTTCCACTCCTGCATTCAATGGGAGCATACAGAAATTTTTCAGAAGACTTACAGGTCAAGAAGAAGAAACAGTCTCAGGAAACAACATTGTGACTACAGTAACAAGCAATTAAAGTCAATTCAAGCAAAATATACAAAAATGCTGTTATTTCAGAGATGCACTTTGTTATGGTGATAATTCAAACTGCCATGATAGTTCTGTTGGTATAATGAAGCACAAGCACAGTAGAAATAAAAACCCTACAAAATTCTACATTAATGCTATAAAGTAATATCCGTCTATTCCAGCACTATGAAAAAATTTTTTTTAATTGACTCATATTGATTTGCCAAGCATAGCATCAGTGATACAATTTGTACATTTGTCATCTATGTGGATCAATAAATATTATTGTAGGACATTTTTGAAATAGACTTTCTCTTCTAGGTAACATGATTCCGAGTAAAAAGCTTTGAGGTGAAACATTGTAACTTAACACTGCTTGTGAAATCAGATCATTTTATAGGTAGATTATTAACTCTTTATGGGGATGTAAGCAAATTAAAACTTTAAGAGAAAAATTAGATTCCACATACATGCAGGACATTTTGTGGTTGTTGGTGTTATTATTGGGGTTTTGTGTGTTTGTTTGTTTTTAAAAGCAGTTGAGTTAGTTGAGATTTTTTTAGTTTTTTTGGTTTATCCCTCCATTTGCTTGTCTATTTTAGCACGTTCCTTAATTTGTGAGACTTGTTTTTTCACACATTTTTAACTTAAAGACAGCTGAGTGTAAAAGTGAGCCTTTCTACTGAATAGAAGTGTTTATTCTGTGGACAGGGCATTTCCTCAAATCCATTTCACTTCCAGCAGCAAAATCATTCGCCTTGTGCTGAGTGTTAAATTCTAAATTCCAACAGAGGCTTGTGGGTATGCAAATTAATGTTTATGCTACAAATGAACAGCAACACTAAAATACGCTAAATGCAGTCAGTACCCAAAAATTTATAGAAGCCAATTCTATAAGTTGGACAAATATAGTTTATGTTTGAACTTGAAAATTAAATTTGAATTGTCTTCTTCTGTCTGGCAAAATGTTGCATTAAACCTTCAATTACTTCAATAAATTCAGAAATTATAAAAACAAAGAACAAATGTGAATGTCATCTCTAGATGATGACAGCTGTAAACATAAATGTTATCACTTAACGTTAAAAGTTTTCAGATCAAAAATAGATATTGGTCTTAAAATACTGATTGTATATGAAAAATAGACAATCATCACTCAAAACTAGCAATCACTTAAACATTAGAGCACAGTGTCTTTTGCATGTGCTTGTGACGTGTGTGTGTGTGTGTGTGCTTATGATGGGATATTTACTGGGCTTTGTTCTGTAAAAAAAAAAATAATACAAATGTTTAGTTTAAGTCTGCCTTTTGCTTATGCCCAGTGTGACTATTTTTTATCTTATTTTTAAATTTAATCATGATTTATTAGTTTCTAATATCTGAACGCTAATGAAATTAAAATATAAAACTGAATACTACAATTCATTAAATTCAATCTGTATAGCACTTTTAACAATGGACATTGCAACAAAGTAGCTAAATTTTAAATTCATGCCTAATGAGCAAATCACAGGTGATAGTTGGATGGACAAACTCCCTGAGACAACATGAGAAGAAACTGTAGAAACCGGTGTGTGATGGTGTGGAGGAAGACTCAGGATACAGGAATAATTTTAGGTGACCTCCAGGCTCATGTTTATTGAGTCCACACTTTTACATATTAAATCATTCCACACCTCCACTGAAATTTTCTTATTTTAACCTCATTATTGAATTGGGGTATAAAAAATCGAATTTACAAATTTATATTTGAAGGTCAAAAAAAGACTATTTTAACATATCATGATTACACAAAGTACACCTTTAAAATATAACATCATAATTAAAAACCTAAATCATTTTGCTGTAGTTGATATTGCATTTTATTTTACATTTGTAACAGCTAACTATCAAAATTTTTTTTAGTATTTTTCTTTTTAAAATTGATTTCTTTATTTATATTTATTTATTTGGTTATTGTATTAAATTTCATTGTGCCTTTTAAAAAGAATATAAAAAGTATAATATAGTGCAAATCAAAAAATTGTTGAGTTTTATTTCAATTTGTTTGAAAAACTTGGGGTTGTTGAAGTAATAAACTGTTCACTGATGTAGACTTGAGTGCAAAACTGTTTGTGGCCATTGCAGTCCTAAAGCTATCATATCATTTGCAGTCAAAATCCTTCTTCATGATTTCTAAATGGTATCATCCACAGTAGTCTCATATAATTTTAGCCTGCCAGAAAGTTTCCAAGTCATGCTTGGCAAAAATATATATACAGATACTGCAGCAGAAGTTGAAGCTGTGTACAAAGTGTTGTTAGAGGAAAGAGAACACAAAGAAAAGATCCAGCCATTAGAAGAACAATGTAAGGAGGTTCTTGACTATCAAATATCAGAATTTGAATGGCTACAGGCAGAAAAGGCCTTAAGGAAACTCAAGCTAAACTTGAGGTCTATATACAAAGGACAGAAGGAGAAATTTATAACCTACACTTTGAATGCATTGTTATAAGGGAACCAAAAATAGAACAAAGTACAGCTCACCAAAATACACTGTAAGTAACTGAGAGTGTGCCCTCTCTTGCAGGCAAACTGTGAGAATCAGAAATCAGAAAGGCCAGCTATGAACCACCATGTTTGTTCTGTCTGGACAATAAACATCAGCTGCAAGCTGTAACAAATTCACAGGCAAAAACCCAAAAGAATGCAAGAAATCTGTGCAAGAAAAGAAACTTTGGATCTCTACAGCCAGAACACAGCGTAAAAGACTACCATCATCACCACATATGCAACTGTTGACTTGTCAACACCTCTGTTATTGTGTCCATATGGGTGTCTTTAAAGAACAGCCCAAGCTCAGAAGAAATGGTTTATATGCTACTCAACAACAAAAGTGATAACGCTTTCTTTGATCAAGCGATGAGTGATGCTCTTCAAACTGACACATATCCTGTCAAGCTGAAGCTGACCAATATGATTGATAAAGACACAGTTTTGGGAGAATAATAGCTCAACGGGACTTCAAATGAGAAGCTACAGGTCAGTTAGTCATACTGATCTCCCAACTGCCTATACAAAGGACTGTGAACCTGTGAATCTCACCCCATCCCTACCTGTCAAATTGCTAAATGTAGGGATCATCTTGCAGCCATTGCAAATGAATACCACCACTTCTAGACTGCAAGGATGGCATATTGATATATAACTGCTCTACGGTGATAGCTCCCAGAAATGTAATTAAAGGTGGAGATGAGGAACTCTAGGCATACAAACAGATGTAGAATGGAGTATAGTAGGACATTCACCAATTTGCCTTGATGTGATTTCAGCCAGTGGTCTGAGTCACCATCTTGCAGATAAAGGGCTCCGCCCAATCAATCCATCAGAGGATATTCATATATTAGAGGCTGACTTTAAAGACACCAGTGAAGACTGTAAGAAAGTGTGACAACATGACCGCCTCATCCTGAATAAAATGAAAGAAAGCATAAAGAAAAAACAGTTATAGTCATTATAAAATGCCATTTCCATTTAACGAGAGACCCACACTACCTGACAACATAAAGCTTGCTATGGTCAGATTCAACCTCCTGAAATGGAAGCTATCAAGTGGTAAGACAGTCCACAAGCATTACTTTAGATTCATTAGGAAGTCATAGACGGTAAATCTTGAGGAAACTAAGGAGGATGGCATTAAGGTAGAGACTTGGTATATACTTCATCATAGTGTCCTTCATTCAAAGAAGCCCAGCAAGCTGCATGTGGTATTTCACTGTTTGGCAAAATAGGAGGGTACCTGCCTACTCTTCATGGACCTGGCTTGATTAACAATTTGAACAAAATCATTGTTAGATGTTGTTGGTACCACATGACATTACTGTGTTATGTGAAAAATTTGTTTTACCAGTTCCTCGTCAATGAACAAGACTGAAATTATCTGTTCTTCCTTTGGTGGAAAAATGGTAATCTACACAACATACAAGATGTATTCCACATGAAAGTGCATCTTTTTGGTGCCATCTGGTCACCCGCATGTGCCAACTACAGGCTGACACAATATGCTGAAGTATTGTGGTTGCAACCAGACCTCAATTCACAGAGGGTGGAGAGGGCTCTCCATATGTCTGAGACACATTTTTAATCAAATGACAGTAATCAATAGTCAAAAAACCCAGCCTATTGTTGTGATTTAATCTCTTACCTTTCAATTAAACTAGGAGTTTGGGGCAGGATAAAACACTGAACTGTTTCATGGCCCGTTTTAATTGGCTGGGCATTTGCAGCAATGTTCACCAGTGTTGTGCAACATGTCACAAATGTTAGCTGGTGAATCTGCTGGTCATGCCAAAAGCATCTTTGCACCCTCTCCCATTAATCAAAGTTTTAAAGAATAAGCAAAGACAAAAACATTTCTACACACAGTGGTTATTTGGGCAGACCAGCCCACTGACTGATCTCACTAAAAAAAGGGAGGACCAGATCTTGTTCATTGGATGGAGCCATGCCAACAGGCCTTCATTCAGGTGAAAGTTGCGCTCTGTGGTGGTCTAGAATTACACAGTCCTGACTTTTCTCTTCCATTTAGTTTGCAGAGAGACATGTTGAACAGAGGGCTAGGGGCCATGTTGTCCCAGGTGGAGGAGGAGGAGGACCATGCTGTACATCAGCCACAAATCCTCTGTGTGGGAGAGTAAATATGATACCACAAAGAAGGAGTGTCTGGCCATCAAGTGGTGGCCTTCTGGTACTACTCTTTAGGACATGTCTTCACCTTCTGTTTGGACCACACCCCACTCCAGTGGCTCAAAAACACAAAAAATGGCAACATGTGAATAACTTTTTGGTGTCTGGTAATTAATCTGTTCATCAGTGGTGGGAGTCCATGGGGAATGTGGAGGCAGGACATGGCTGAGCACCAGATTGTAAATGGAGATCAAAGTCAGGAGAGGTGAGTGGTAAAGCATTACCCAGCAGGCCTCTGAAAGCCAGGTTCAAATTCATCACCTGCAGGTTTGTAAGGGGCTTGTTATCCACTAGGCCATGTAGCATGCTGCAGCAAGTGTGAGAAATTGTAATAAAAAAATCTGTGTGAAAATCAGATAAAAATATGAATAAATAAAGGTTAATCATGATCAGTTCTAATGAAAAACTTGAAAAGTTGACAAAAAATAATTTAGTTGATATTGTGAAAATGCAATAACATCCACTTGAAAAACAGTCACATTTAGGTCACATAATTTGTGAGATTCAGGCTAAATGTTAATGTCTTTGTTATAGCATCACCTTTTGGCTGTTTGCTCCAAGCTTTTGAATTCATCAAGCATGGTGGTAAATTTAAGGTAGGATGTTTAGGACATTCGTTGTTTATCCTTATTCTGAGTTTTACAAATGGCACTTTCTTGTAAGGATGTGTGTTGACATAGTTGACGCAGTGTACTGTTTCTGTGTCACTGTGTAATTTTTACATTTGTTACACCCACTGAGTGAGGTCAGCAAGTTAGGAGGGGAAAATTCAGAGTAATGTTCCAATTGTGTAGTAGACCAATTGTTGTTTTATTTAATCAGCACAACAAATGAGCAAATGAGATTCTACTAGGCTTGATCAAATAGTTTCAAAACATGTGTGGACATGGTGAGCTTTCTCCAAAAACAGCAGAGATCTACACAACAGGTATCTACTGCTCCCCAGAGAGGACCAGTGTACACCTACCAGTGTACCTAATTGGGTTAATTGCCTCCTGCTACACCACCAGCACACCTGCAGGGAAACACCCAAAGAAACACAGCCATGGCTTGGGGGAAAAGGGGCAAATCCCAGAGGGCCTTGAAACCCTCCCCCTTAAGAGCAAGAAACCAGCAAGTTTCCTGATTTCAGTGAACACAAGTAATATCTCAATTTAGATTAGAAAAATAGAAAGAAGAAAACTAATTACCATTACATCAGCACTGAGGAAACATGATGAGGGGACAGGAGAGGGAAGAATTTAAAACCTGAGCACCTCAGATACAAACTTTAGCCTACCATTAGCCTACATACAAACATGGGAATCATTTTTCCCTAACTTGCAAGTGCTCTAGACAATGCTACTATATTCCCTTAGCCCTTGATGTGTCAGATATCTAAATGATATGGTCACCATTGTATGGTTGTGTAGCAAATTGAGACATGTGAGAGTTGTGGTCACTGTATATACACCGATCAGTCATAACATTATGACCACCTGCCTAATATTGTATTGTGTCCCCTTTTGCTGCTAAAACAGTCCTGACCCATCAAGGCATAGACTCCACTAGACCCCTGAAGGTGTGCTGTGATATCTGGCAACAAAATTTTAGCAGATCCCTTAAGTCCTGTAACTTGTGAGGAGGGAACTCCATGGGTTAGACTTGTTTGTCCAACACATCCCACAGATACTGGATTGGGTTTAGATCTGCGGAATTTGGAGGCCAAGTCAACACCTCAAACTTCTTGTTGTGCTCCTCAAGCCATTCCTGAACCATTTTTGCTTCATGGCATTATCCTGCTGAAAGAGACCACAGCCATCAGGGAATACCACTTCCATGAAAGGGTGTACATGGTCTGCAACAATGCTTAGGTAGATGATACATGTCAAAGTAACATTTACATGGATCTCAGGACCCACGTTTTCCTAGCAGAACATTGCCCAAAGCATCACACAGACTCTGCCAGCTTGCCTTCTTCCCACAGTGCATCCTGGTGTCATGTGTTCCCCAGGTAAGAAACACATACACCATCCATGTGATATAAAAGAAAACATGATTCATCAGACCAGGCCACCTTCTTCCATTGCTCTGTGGTACAGTTCTGATGCTCATGTGCCCATTGTTGGCGCTTTCAGCAGTGGACAGGGGTCAGTATGGGCACCCTGACTCTACAGCCCCATATGCAACCAACTGCAATGCACTGTGTATTCTGACACCTTTCTATGAGAACAAGCATTAACTTCTTCAGCAATTTGAGCTACAGTAGCTCATCTATTGGATTGGACCACACGGGCAAGCCTTCATTCCCCACGTGCATCAGTGAGCCTTGGCTGCCCATGACCCTGTCTCCGGTTCACCACTTTTCCTTCCTTGGACCACTTTTGATAGGTACTGAACACTGCAGACCGGGAACACCCCACAACCATTGCACTTTGGAGATGCTCTGACCCAGTCATCTAGCCATCACAATTTGGCCCTCGTCAAACTCACTCAAATCCTTACACTTGCCCATTTTTTGCCCATTTTCCTGGCAATATTGGGCTTTTTTATTATTTATTTGAACTGTTGATTTTCTAGGGAAGACTTGTCCATTTAGATTCTTAATTCAGTGATGTTGAAAGATTAAGAGTAACCTTCCTATGTGCAACTCTAAAGGCAGCACAGACTCTTAAAAATGTCTCAGATGCTTCAGTGTCTCTCCAAATTCTCTCTGGCACCCTTTAATCCCTGCAAATAAGTGCCACAAATGCTCCATAAAGGAATGGATTGAACACCATCTCATGGCCTGCTACAGATACAGAGGTTGAGTGGGAATGACAAACCTGAAAGACACAGGTCCAGGAGAGGCCAGGGCCACAGGCTTGACAGAAGATCCACTGAACTTAGCACCTACATTCTTCGCTTTGAGTACTCAGGAGTCTGATTTGCAGTGGCCAGTTTCCAGGCAATAATTAGGTAGAGCAGATGATGTAGAAATGGGTTATGGACCTTTGCCTGTATGCCTGTAATGGCAGCACTTCCTCAACCAACGCTGACTAATGGTACACTTAATTTCCTCTTTTGTTGTGCAGCACCCCAATTTCATAATGTGCCACAACTTATAAAAGTACTTCTCTTATCATGACATCAAGTAGCTGCTCAGGTGGAGTCTGGATGAAACCCTCAGCAGTCTGGGTGGCCATATTATAGGCTACATAAATTTATTCTAGGAATAAAAACAAAAAAAATCTAAGACAGGCATAACCCAAAGATCCACCTGCATGCCTCTGTACCTAATTGGGCTAATTGCCTCCTGCCACACCACCAGCACACCTGCAGGGAAAAACACAAAGCCCAAAGGGGCACGACACATTATAATATGTGTGGTGGGTGGCAAATTGTTTGACCTTTTTTCACCTAGTTATTTGCCTACGGCTGTAGAATAATTCTTTAGTTTCGGTAAAGAGGTTCTCAGTCCATCTGCATCAGTACTGCTAGCATGTCAAACTCTTCCATTTGTTGTGCTTTTGAGACCCCTATTTTAGACAAATTCCTACCCCCTATTCTTATCATGGAGTTCATTTTTGGCTCAACGGGGAACATTCTGTCGCTCTGTATGTTTGCCTTTGATGTGGGGAGCTGGAAGCCGAACTCCATCTACCTGGCACACTTGTCTGTGGCTGACTCAGTGCTGCTCTTTTTCATGACATTTAGAGCCGACTACTACATCAGGGGCAAGAACTGGATCTTTGGAGATGCCTTCTGTCGCATCCTGCTCTTCTGTGTGGCAGCCAACAGGGCCGCCAGCATTTCTTTCCTCACTGCTGTGGCTGTGGACCGCTACCTGAGGATTGTGCACCCACTACATCGTCTAAATCGGATGAGCCTGAAGTATGCCATGTGGGTCTCTGCAGGCCTATGGGCTATGGTTTTACTTATGACAGGTCAGTTGCTGGGCTCACCACACTTTTTCAGCCTTGGCAACCACACTCAGTGTGAGAGTTTTAATATATGCTTGGACAACAATCCACAGGTTATCTGGCACAACACATTTTATGTGATCCAGTTCTGCGTGCCAGGCAGCATCATCACCTTCTGCACTGTCTGCATTACATGGCAGCTGAAAACGAAAACAATGGACACCACAGGCAAGGTCAAGAGGGCTGTTCGCTTCATTTTCATCGTTGCCGTGGTCTTTTTTATCTGCTACTTTCCAAGCACTGCCTCACGGGTGTCTGTTTGGGTCCTGATGATCTGGTACAACCAGTGTTCACACTTTAGTGTGGCAAATATGTTTTTTTATTTTTCACTTTGCTTCACTTATTTCAATAGTATGCTTAACCCTCTTCTTTACTACTTTTCCACTCCTGCATTCAATGGGAGCATACAGAAAGTTTTCAGGAGACTTACAGGTCAAAAAGAAGAGATGGTGTCAAGAAAGGGGAATGTTCCTACAGTAGCAAGTCGTTAAAGTCCATTCAACGAAAATGTGTGAAAAATGCTGTCACCTGAGAGGTGCTTTTTTATAGTGATAATTCAAACTGTCATGATAGTTCAATTGGCATAAAGACCTTTTTTTTTTTTTTTTTTTGGTTTTTTTTTTTTTTTTTTTTTTTTTTTTTTTAGAATTTTTAGAATTTTTGTTAGAAAAACAAGGTCCAAGCAAGTGGTAGAAATACCATCTCTATAAAACTCTACAAGCAATATTAATCACTTCCAGCATCATGTCACATTTGAACGCATATTGATTTGTTAAGTATATTATCGCATGCCAGGCATTGCATCAGTGACAATCTTATGACATGTATATGAATCAATAAATATCATTAGATATACCATTAGAATTATACATTTTGAAATATCAAGGTTTCTAACAAGCTGGGATATGTGAAGCAAATAATTTCTCTGTGCTGCAATGCATATACAATAAACAAAGTCTTCTTCCTCTTCTTCAAAATAGAGACTTGCCCTTCTCTGTAACATGGTCCAGAGTAAAAAGCTTTGAGGTGAAAGCTGTACAATTTTAACACTGCTTTATAAATCATTTCTTTTTAAAGGTAGCTTTTTAACTCTTTTTTTATGTATGCAAACAAAAAATTTAAGACAAAATTTTATTCCACGTGCACAAAAAAATTCCCCTACAAATTCAGTTGATTTTTTTTTGGTATAGGGTGCAAAAGGCCACCACATTTTTTGATGTCCTTAGACATTTATTGCCACTTAGACTGGAATATTAAATATGGAGCTAACATCATATTTGGCTTCTTGACTTTGTATCATCACATTATTTTAGTTAGTGAGAGCTGAATGAAGTGTAAAAGTGAGTATCATTCAGTCACACAGAAGAAAGAGTGTATATTCAGATGGACAGGGCATTTCCTCACAGCCATTTCACTTCTAGCAGCAAAATCGTTCACCCTGAAGTGAGTGTTCAATTAATAATCTAAATTCTGCTACTCAAACAGAGGCTCGTGCAAATGATCATGGGCCATATTACAGTATATACACATTCCAATTCCTATCATTAATGAACTATTATTCTAAGGGTTAAACTTGTATATTTTTTAACTGAACTTGATGATTTGACATTGATTATATTCTCTTTTTCTGACAAACAAAAAAGCATGCGGCAGATATGTGGCAAGAAAAATAGCTTTCCAAAAAAGTTTGCCACAGGTTTGCCAATGTTGGTCACTAGTGGCAAATAATGAGAAGTTTGTCACTACTGTAAAAACCATGGTCAATATGTTTTCCAGTAGTGAAAAACTTCCTCTGCTAACATGCCTTTTTTTTTTTTTTTTTTTAACTTGTTTGCTTTTGTGTTTATATAATTGTGTTTTTTATGTAATTTATTTCCTATAATAATAGTAATTGATGAACACTGTGTAAGGGTGAAATTGTTGAATATTTTTGTAGTATTTCTTTTCGTGTTGTACCCACAAGGCGGCCCCTGAGTTATTTCTGCAGCTCAGTCAACAGTTCGTTTTGATGAAAATTAGCCTAAAGACCATTATCTAACTATCTTTCATATTTTTTCCCAAAGTTGACTCCGGTGGGTTGGTCACACACTGCTACGGTGGAAACATTCCTCTGGATTTATTCTCTCATTGTCCACCATTTACAAGGAGTTTGGATGTCTTTTATATGTCTAGCTAAAATAAAAAATACAATACTACACTATGAGAGATGACTATTTTGCTAATGCTAATCCTCATTTGGTAGCTAGCTAGCTAATGTGAACCAACATGAGTTATAATACAGTACACGTTATCGATTTGTTTCATTTAACAAAGTAATGCAATCTATTAAATCATGTAATATTTCAGTAACATTAGGTTTAGATTTAGAAAACGACTAGGAGTCAACTTTTTCCCAGGGTATAAAGGGAACCCAGTTGTGCGTAGATGCGTGCTGCAGTGAACTGAAATGACATTATTAGACTAAATATCTGACATGACTGCATACATCTTTATGTGCAGTCTCCTTTCTAACTCACCTCTTTACTACTCTGTCCTGCTGCTTCCTTAATACAACAGCACACAGATGTAAATCTCACCATCACCTGTTCTGTCCTTCTCAGCGTTAATCCTGCGTGACAACCACAGAAAATACAGAAAATACAGATAATACAGATAATACAGACTGCATCCTCATCATCTCTGAGCCCTAATTCGATGCCTCATCTTACTCTTTTTGCACTGAAAACATGCTGGATATCTCCTCTCCTCTCACTCATGTTGACTCTGTGAATGAAATCTAATCTGAGTTCAGTCTTAATTTGAACTAATATAATTACTCAGCCTTTAGCACACATGGCTTTTAATACTGTTCACTTACCCAACATTGTAAATCTCTTTTTGAACACAAAGAGGTGTTTACTATAAAAGCTAATATCCAAAAGACAAAACACCAACTCAACCACACAAAACTATTAAAATAAAAAATAACTCTATATTAATCTCTCTACAACAACTAATCCTCCATCCTGTCACTGCTTATGACTGAGCACCAGTGTTAGCTAACATTCTACATTACAGTATATAACATTTTATATTGGAAGTGAAAAGCAGTGCTATCAGTGAGCTAACATTTTAGCTAGCTCCTAACATTTGTCTTGAGTTATAGTTTGGATAACTAACATTAGCTAGCTAAACCATAGCTCAAGGCAAAAAAAAAAAAGGAACTAGCTAACACCAGCATTCATCCCTAGATAACTGACGCAATTTAATTGAGACACTCTAAAGTTCATTAAGCTAAACAGCTAATTAAGCTACAAGGTACTGTGTGTCCATGGGCCTGAGCACAGACCTTAATGAGAACAGAAGCCCCAAATCCAAATTAAGAAACGATATAGTGCACTTTAGGGGTGTGTGAAATCACATTCAGAGATTCTTCCAGGCATGGATAAGAGATATATATTAAAACATTTTTAAATTACATATAAAACAGTATTTGACACCCAGAACTGTTGCTCTGTTATTCTTTTGAAAAGGTCCAAGTTTTAATTAGTAAGCTTTCACTCAGCAGGATAGATTAACCTGATGCTGGTTAATGAAAACAGCCTGTCCATAAAATTACAGTCCTTAAAAGTCTCAGGTGGAGGAGAGCTGGTTATACAGGGCTGGATGATGATGATGATGATTAGTCCTGATGATGAAGGTTTCCTACATACATCCCTGACTGAGCTGTGGCTCTGAACTGAACTGTGTGTACTTTGGAGTTTGTCAGATTTAAAACACATAGATCCTTAAATCTAACTTTCTTTTTTGTTCTTATTTCCATCATCTAAGAGTTGCAAACAAATTGCTGTTGTATGCAGCTTCATGAGGATAAACCCACAGAGAGGTTCAGAGAAGACAGATAAAATCATCATGAAGTAATCTTTCTCAGTCAAACCTTTCACATATTCACACTAATGCACTCACTGTACTACGTTTATAGATACACATTTATAAACAGTAGATGATTGTAATATAGCTGTTGATTACAGTAGAGGTTTAAGTTCAGCAGGGGACTAATGTGGATATAGAGAAACAAAAATAATAAGCAAAAACAATAAAAATGTTAATAAAAAAAATACTCAAAAACTTCAAAAAGTTTTAACAGCTTTTTTTGGTGACAAGTCAGATACAGAAGAAATGTAATGTTTGATGTTGGAGATAAAGGTTTTAAATTTGGCTGCACAAATCAGTGAAGGGGTGAAGCACCACAAGGCCAAACAGACAAATAATTAGAACAACATAAACAAGATACCAGTCCACCACAAGGACACATGTACACACACTTACACTCACACCTACAGGCACTACAGCATGTCCAACTGACATTACTGACATAACTGAACCAGAAAACAGCAGAACACCCAGAGGAACCCTATATGAACACAGGATTAAGGTAATAGCTCCATATCGTTATTCAGTTCTCTCACCACCATATTGCTCCTATATCATTTATATACGCCAAGCTTAAATATAATCAGAGCTCTGTAATGTAGTGTGTCTTCCTGATGGAAGAGGAGACTTCAGGTGTGAAAAGTGGAAAAGCAAAATCATGGGAAAATGGCAGAGAACATTAACACTAATAGCAGAATACAATAACCCTAACCCTTTAACACCTCTTCTACTAAAAGATATTTTGAACATCAAATCTTAATTTAGAAAAAAAGTAATTTTAAATTAAAAAAATAAAATATTGAGATTTATTAAGTAAGAAATCCTAACCTGACCTAACCCTAACCCACAGTACTGGCCCCTTTTAAAAAGCAATCATTTTACAGATAAATAGCGCCATCTCTTGTTGTTAAGCAATAATGACATTTAAAAGTCTTTCATGATTTCTGATGTTTGTATAAGTTTCCAGTTAGGATCATTAATGTTGATGATCTTTTGTTCCAGATTAATAGGGATTTAAATATTTTAACGGTTACAGCGTCACCAGGTTTGCTTTTTGAAATGCTCTTTCCAGATTTATTCCCTTTGCTGTTATTATAAGCTCTATTTTTCTGGGAAGGTTTTGCACTAGATGTTAGCGTGGCTGTGGGGATTTGGGTTCATTCAGCTTAGTGAGGTCAGGCTCTGATGTTGGGTGAGGAGGTCTGGAGTGCAGTCGGTGTACAAGTTCATCCCAGAGGTGTTCAGTGGGGTGGAAGTCAGGGCTCTGTGTAAAACCACTCAAGTTCTTCCAAGATTTGTTTTCTCGTTTAGTGCACAGGCTTGACCCCAAACTTCATCAAAATCCACCAAGGGGTTCTCTGAACTGTCAAAGACTCCCAAAGCAGAAAGTAAAATACTACTACTAATAATAATAATTATTATTATTATTATTATTATTATTATTATCATCATCTAACAATTACATATCTTCTCATATTAGGTGCTAATTAAAGTTGAGCTATTAGATTAGGAGAGTCTCATATCACAATTCTTCATGAATAATACATGTATAAGGAAAGTGAACAACTGTCTTAACACTAAAGAACTTCTATGTTACGACCCAACACACACACACACACACACACACCTATTTGTGTAACACAAGGATAACAAAATGGGTTTTTTTCTGTGAGATTTTATTTACTTCAGAAAAATGTGTAAATATAAGTGTGTGTGTGTGTGTGTGTGTGTGTGTGTGTGTGTGTGTGTGTGTGTGGGTGAGACCAATTTCAGTAAGGTCTGAATTTCCGCTGTGCTCGGAGTAACGCAATACGCTGCTTATCCTCCTCAAACTTCCTCCTCAATTCAGCAATGTCTAAAAGACAGACAGAGACAGAGAGAGAGAGAGAGAGAGAATGTAGTTAAATGAATAGATATCCTGTAGGAGGTCTAAGAGGAGGTGTGTGTTTGCGACAGTGTGTATCTGTGTGGGTATGCATGTGTGTGTGCATGTTTGAGTGTGTGCTTGTGTATTTGTGTTTGTGTGTCTGTGTGTCTGCATGTGCAGATCATAACAAAACAATACACGATGTACACACAAGTACGCACCTGCAGAGACCTAAACTCTGAGTGTGTGTGTGTGTGTGTGTG